>QGSO01000157.1:203410-330742 GCA_011037825.1 Carya cathayensis
CAGTAAAAGCATAAATGCATAATTATAGTCATATATAAACATAGTATAACTTGACATATAGCATGACTTAACCAGAATTTAAACATGAACTGAAACTTGACTTAACATGGCATAAACTTAAGCTTAAAACATAACATGAACAAACAACATAACATGAACGTGAAACATAACATGGACATGAACATAACATAACATGAACGTGATCTTGAACATATCATAAAAGTGAACATAACATGATGTGAACATGAACTTGGAACATAACATAAACATGAACATAACATGTACGTGAGTATAATATAACATGAACTTGATCTGAAACTTGACTTAACATAAACTTGGAATCTTATTTAATTGTCTTGATTAATAATGTGCATTAATACGTACTCCACAGTTGTTGTGGCCCCACGTATTCAAGTAACATAAAACATAATACGTACTCCACAGTTGTTGTGGCCCCACGTATTCTACATGTCACAATTGCTGTGTCTCATGTAGTGTATGCTCCACAGTTGTTGTGGCCCCATACTTCATGCTCCACAGTTGTTGTGGCCCCATGAATTCACATAACATAAAATATAATACGTACTCCACAGTTGTTGTGGCCCCACGTATTCTACATGTCACAATTGCTGTGTCTCATGTAGTGTATGCTCCACAGTTGTTGTGGCCCCATACTTCATGTAACATAAAATATAATACGTACTCCACAGTTGTTGTGGCCCCACGCATTATAAGTAACATAAATATAATACGTACTCCACAGTTGTTGTGGCCCCACGCATTATAAGTAACATAACATAAATATAATACGTACTCCACAGTTGTTGTGGCCCCACGCATTATAAGTAACATAAATATAATACGTACTCCACAGTTGTTGTGGCCCCACGCATTATAAGTAACATAAATAATATAATACGTACTCCACAGTTGTTGTGGCCCCACGCATTATAATAACATAACATAAATATAATACGTACTCCACAGTTGTTGTGGCCCCAGCATTATAAGTAACATAACATAAATATAATACGTACTCCACAGTTGTTGTGGCCCCACGCATTATAAGTAACATAAATATAATACGTACTCCACAGTTGTTGTGGCCCCACGCATTATAAGTAACATAAAATATAATACGTACTCCACAGTTGTTGTGGCCCCACGCATTATAAGTAACATAACATAAATATAATACGTACTCCACAGTTGTTGTGGCCCCACGCATTATAAGTAACATAAATATAATACGTACTCCACAGTTGTTGTGGCCCCACGCATTATAAGTAACATAACATAAATATAATACGTACTCCACAGTTGTTGTGGCCCCACGCATTATAATAACATAACATAAATATAATACGTACTCCACAGTTGTTGTGGCCCCACGCATTATAAGTATAACATAAATATAATACGTACTCCACAGTTGTTGTGGCCCCACGCATTATAATAACATAGAATATAATACGTACTCCACAGTTGTTGTGGCCCCACGATTATATAATAACATAAGATATAATACGTACTCCACAGTTGTTGTGGCCCCACGCATTTATAAGATAACATAAGATATAATACGTACTCCACAGTTGTTGTGGCCCCACGCATTATAAGTAACATAAAATATAATACGTACTCCACAGTTGTTGTGGCCCCACGCATTATAAGTAACATAAATATAATACGTACTCCACAGTTGTTGTGGCCCCACGCATTATAAGTAACATAAAATATAATACGTACTCCACAGTTGTTGTGGCCCCACGTATTATACGTAACATAACATATCTTATCTTTCTTAATGCATGAGATATTAATTAATATCATATACTTTTCTAACATGGCGTATACTTGTAAATGGCACAATATGATTTAATCATAACATTTCATGGCATACTTAACATGGCATACTTATAACATACATCATTGTATGAAGAAAAGATTTGTAACAGATAATTATTCATGAGAGATTAAATCATACGTAACAATAAACATTAATGACATAGCATGACATGGCATATACGATACAACCAACTATTTTAAACGTAAAATAACTAGAGATAGAAGGTTATACCATCGACGGGATAACCCGTGCGTCGCTCGTTGTTCGTCACGAACATGCGTCGGAGGAACGTACGTGGCGGCGTACGGTGGCTGTCCACCACATAAAGTGGTAGTTTGGGCTTGAGAAAGGCTAGGCGTGGTCTTGGAAGACTCATGATTTTACAGCTGTCGGTGAAGAACAAAATACGTGATTTACGGAAAAGATAAACTATACGCGTGATTCCAGATGAGGGTAAAGACAAGAGAGATGTGATTGCTGTCGGGAAATAATCCAAAACTGATAATTTTAGCGGGCTGTTACAGTAATTGTCTGGAAGTATGGTAGTGATTGCTTGGTGTACTAAGGAGAGCAGGGGGACTTGTGGGGTAAGCTTATGGAAATTCATTTGAAAGGGATGGGATAATTTTATGAAACAAGTTTATTTTGGGGTAGGTGATGGCTCAAGAATTTGTTTCTAGTTTGATGCTTGATGTGGTGATTATGCTTTGTTTAGAGCTTTTCCGAATGTCTTCAGATTGGCCGTTAATCAGCAGGCTTCCATTTTTGAGATGTTGAGTTTTTCTAATGAAGAGGTGCATGGGAATGTCTATTTTTTCAGATCTGTTCAAGATTGGGAAATTGAGGAGGTGACTGGTGTTTTCAAGTTGTTGTATTTAGTGGCTATTAGAAGACATGAAATGGATCATATTCTCTAGAAAAGTACAGAGACCAATAAGTTTTCTGTTAGATCTTTTTATAAGACGATGAATGATTAGTAAAATTTTTCTTTTCCTTGGAAGAATATTTGGAAGGTTTGTGTTCCGTCAAAAGTTGCTTTCTTTGTTTGGACCATGGCAATTGGAAACATTCAGACTATTGACAATTTGAGAAAGCATGGAATGATGGTTATGGAGTGGTGTTTCATGTGTAAGAAAGTTGGAGAATTAGTGGATCATCTTCTTATTCACTGTGATGTGGCTAAAGGGTTATGGGAAGGGGTGTTTAGAAGAATTGGACTATCCTAGGTTATGCCAAAATCAGTAATAGAAATTCCTATTTGCTGGCCTAGAATTCTTTCTTGTTTTCAAGTTGGAGCGGTGGGGAAGATGATTCCTTTGTGTATTATGTGGTGCATCTGGATGGAAAGAAATGAGAGGTGTTTTAATGATAGGGAACGTTTTGTAGATGATCTCTAGAAATTTTTTATGTTTTCCCTATTTTCTTGGTTTTCAGCCATTGTTATTAATGGTGGGGCAGTCCATGAGTTTTTGTGTTCGTTGTTTTAGTTCTTAAATGTTCTTAGGTGTTTCTTTTGTATACTTTCTGTGTACATGGGTTTCACCTATTTCATTCGTGGAATAAATTTTTTTACTTTTCCAAAAAAAAAAAAAAAAAAATTTCCAACTAGCGAATGAAAGGAATAATTAGGTGAAGGTTGAATACGAGTGGGGATTTCGTAACACCATATTTCAAGATTATGCTCTTAGATTAGATTATAATCAAATCATATATGCATATAAAGACATATTTGTGATTTGGTTATTATCTAAGTCAAGAGATTTGAATATATATGTACATTGGAATAAATATTAAGAAATCTTATCTTATCTTGGTTTTTATAATGACAAGATATATAATACACCATCTCATCTCTATATAATTAATTAAATTAAATATAAACCTATGTTTTATATTCAATTTAATTACCATGAATAATAATAAAGATATAATAGTCCTAAATCCATATTGGCAGGGAAGGCCATCCTAAGGGGCGGATCAGTTCTCTTAACGTGTCGAGATGGTAGTGTTAATTTCTTTTTTTATCAGTTTTTTCTACAATGTAAGTGCTGCTTTATAGAAGAAAAAGAATATTGAGGGTAAAGTTAACACAATCTAGTTTTTGACAGCATGCAGCAAAGAAAATCAATCTCTATATGTACTGTTACGAAAACCTAAAGAACACAAGACACAAAATTTGTACTAGCATTCTATCAAAAAGTGGGGAGTTGGGAGGAGATACTTGTGGTGCATGCGTGAGCATCGTGAAGGATCTCCACCTCCGATATTCTGCCCAACAAAAAACAGTCGGGGTCTGTATTTGGATGGGAAAAGCAAGAGGGACTTGAAATCGGTGAGAAGCGAGTAGAAGAGAGGACGGGGAGGAGGCTACATGGGAAACCCTTTGCCAATAGGAAAAGGGGCGTGGTTGATCTCGAAATAAGGGCTTGCAAAATTACAAAGTCCAGATTTTGAACCCAAAAGGGGAGGAGATTTTCAACGCTGATGGCTGGCTTTGTCGTACAATCCCCATTTGAAGGACCTAGCTTTCGTGGATTTCCAAATGGGTGGACAATGCTGCTAGGGCTGGTTTTCTGTGGATGAGGGAAGCCGTGTGGCAACGTAGTGCGGTGGATTCATTTGCAGGTAGCCGAAAATTGATGGAGAAGAAGAAAATGGAGGGGTTTTCAGGAGTGTATTGAAGCCAAAATCGAGGGGGAAATGTTTTGTTTTTGGTGCATTTTTCTGCCCCCATATACGAGAACTAAAGATAATCTGCCGTTAAAATTACAATTACGTCGCAACTACTTTTTATTTATTGCGGCATTTTTCTCATCGCAATATATCACAAATTCGCTACAAAAGGACAGTTCATGGTAGGGGTGAGCAAAATTCCGAACTGTTCGATTCCGGCCGACTTCCGGTCCGATTCCGACTCCGACGGAATCGGAGGGTTCGGAAGTCGGAGTCGGAATCGGACCAGTTCCTACTCCGTAACGGAAGTCGGAATCGGAATTGGTAAACCACAGGTTCTGAATTCCGAATTCCGACTTTAAAAAAAAAAAAACCAGATGCAAAACGACGCCGTTTTGCATCTGGTTTTTGGCTACCTATTAATTGGAACGGCATTGTTCCATTTAAATGAGAACGACACCGTTTGAATCACGGCTAAATGGCCTCCGCGAGGGCCATAAGCCATTCATGTGATTCTTCACACCCAGTCTCGACCACCACACCCAGTCTCATTTTCTCACCTCACGGCTCATGCTCACGGCTAAGAGTAAGGGACCTCAGCTACTCAGCACTTAGCTCAGACTCTTCTCACCGACGACGCCACAGCTCAGAGGTTGCCGTCACCGACTCGCCCCAGCTTGATCATTGCAAGTTGCAAGTTGCAACCAACATTTCCCAATCGGTAAATTGAAATGTTTGCATTGTGTATTTACTCCATTTTTTTATATTATTTAATTGATAATTGGAAATTGGCAGTGAATATTTTGTTTTCTACGTTGGCCGTGAATGTATTGAGGAGGATGATGGTCTTTTTCAACCGTTGTGTGTTAGTTGGATGGACTTTGAAGGCTGCGGCCTACGTGTTTGTGGAAATGTCACAAAGAATATGGATCATTCGGGTGCATGACCATGAGTTTATGGACTAGGAGTTTTTAGCTACATTTTGTGCCTCACCATCATAGAAATGGATGAATCAACATTTCTTGGTTCAGTCTCGACATTTTGCAAACCCACTATTCGTAGGCCTTGAAACAAACCCATAAATTCAGCAACATTATTTGACCGAATACCAGTAAATATTGAAAAACCAGCAAGCAAATCTCCTCATGTTTTCATGTAGTACTCATGTAAATGTGATCAAATATTGTACTTTTCAAGCTAGCCAATAAAAGAAGTTGATCGAGCAGCTTGTGGTTCAGTCAATTAATCGAGACCATATTAATTAATTGTATGCATTCACACCCTGGAAAGCTGGCAAATTAATTAGGTTCAGTTCTTATATATAATGGATTCCATATATATTAATTTCACAGCTAGCTCTATACATATACATATATAGCGAAGTTCATGAACAGCAGTAACAGCTTAGAAAATTTGAACATAACATGCACAAAGATAAGTACTGCTTTAAATAATATGCCTTATTATCACTTTCTTCGTCTATTAGTACAGACGAAGCTCTGATTCTTTGAATGCTATATATATAGGAAGTTCGAGTGGACCTAAATTTTTAAAGGTATTATGAGTACTACTCTTTGAATGATGTATATCTAGGAACTCCGAATGGACCTAACCTTTTAAAGGTATTATGAGTACTACTAGTTGCACCTATTTATAAAAAAAAGTTAGGAGTAATTGCCTCCACTCACTTAAACTTGGGCTCCTTTCTTTTGTAGTTTTAATTGCTATTTTTGCTTCTTTGATATTACTACTTTGGTTTAATAATATATGTACTTTTTATTTATCAATGCAACATCTGCATGTCTGGTAACATCTTTGCCTAGTCTTTGAGATTTATACTTTTTGCTACCTTCAGATAAATTTAATTGTGTTCTTTCAGACAACCCAGCAACCTTATTCTACAATCACTTCCTCAACCACTCCAACTACAGCACCTCAAAAGAAAAAGGGAAATCAACCTGGAAATTCAAGCAAGTATATGATCTTTAGGTCTATTTAATAATTTTTAGTTAATTTTCCTTGGTTCACTTCTACCTAGAAGCTTAAATCCATACAAAACTGTGTTCTTACAAAGAGATTCAAGCTAGTGGTCTTGAGGGGCCAATCCATATTTGTCTTTTGGATTCTTCACATTTGTTCTTTGTAAAGTTTGTTTTGCGTTGTGATGTAAACAACAATGTAATATGCAATGTATTGTGTGTGCATTGGTATCTATTATTATTATTTAATTTGTTTTATAAAAATTTGAATGGCCAATAAAGAGTTTAAAATTCCTATAGAGATGTTCATTATATAAAAAAGGCCTATAAAAAATAATAAACATAATGCCCTATTAAAAAAGCCTTTTAAAAAGTGTTACAAATTTTTTTCAAACTTTGGAGTACATGATCATCATGAATTCCCTCGAAAAGAGGCAAACTGATCAGTAAACAGTTAACTACTTTGTTGGATTTTTCAAAAAGATTCCAATGCTTGTTTTATTGTTTTATTGTTTTTTTAATAAACTTCGTAATTTTTGGAAATAAATGTGTCAGATTTCAAGCTATGGAGGAAGAACGATATGGGACCCCAGAACAAGATCAGGATGCCACAATTCCATCCCCAGCACCGAGATCCAGACCCACTTCCAGAACACAAACTTCATGTGCAAGTAGTCGATTCCCACTCCCGGTAAACATTGAAGATGAGGATACATTTAATGATGAGGAGGAGATGGGTATTGGGGATGAGCTGGACGTACCACCACCTTCATCCGCGAGGGCCAGACCACCACGTCCACGATCAAATAAAAAAAGGTCGTGGACGTGGGAACATTTCACAAAGGTTGACAGTGATCCCTCTGAACCGCAAGCAGCTTGCAACCATTGTGGCACAGAAGTTGCATGTCATTCAAAGAAACAAGGCACTGCTGGTTTGATATCACATCTAAATAGTTGCCAGAGGTATAAGATAGCGAAAGGATTGGCGGCCCGAGATCAGACAACGCTAAGTTATGAAACTTCTATTGCGACTGATGGTACGCAATCCAAGAAAATGGTCATCCCTCAATACAGTGAGAAGATGTTGAGAGATGCGCTTGCCGAGATGATCATTGAAGATGAGATGCCTTTTACTACAGTTGAGAAAAGAGGGTTCCGAAAGTTTATCAAGCTTATTGAGCCACGATTTCCATTGCCGTCACAGTATACAGTGATGCGAGATTGTATGAAAAGGCATTTGAAAGAGAAGGCTGAGATGAGACAAATGTTTGTGATGACAGGCCAGAGAGTCTCATTTACGACTAACACATGGACGTCTATACAGAATGTTTCCTACATGTGTATTACAGCACACTACATTGACAGTTCATGGACTTTAAAAAAACGGATTATTGGATTCAAAGAAATAAATGATCATAAGGGTGCATCAATTGGGGCAGCGATGGATGATTGCTTGAAAGATTGGGGAATTCAGAAGGTTTTATGCATTACAGTTGACAATGCCAGTGCTAATGATACTGCAATTGAATGGTTCAAGCGGAATACGAGAGTGAGAGATGATGTCATCCGAGACCATGAGTTTATCCATATTTGTTGTTGTGCTCACATAATCAACCTGATTGTGACTGAGGGGTTAAAAGAGGTTGACGATTCCATTACAAAAGTCCGCAACATTGTGCGGTATGTGAGGGCTTCCCCGCAAAGGCTGAAAAAATTCAGGGCAATAGAAGAACAACTTGGGATAAAACATTCTCGGACGCTGTGCTTGGACGTTCCCACTCGATGGAACTCTACATACATGATGTTGGATGTGGCACATAGGTACCAAAAGGTGTTTGAGCGGATGGAGGTGGAAGATGGGGGTCTGCGGTATGCTTTGCTGGAGCCTGCAGGAAAGGGGCTCGGTCCACCGGACACACATGATTGGACGAGTGTAGGATTCTTTGTCACATTTTTGCAGATTTTTTATGATATTACAATGAAAATATCTGGATCCACATACACGACTGCAAACTTGTGGTTCAGTCAGATCTCGACACTACACCACCACTTGGAAGATGGTTGTGATGACCCTAGCGGACTGTTATCTGGTATGGCTCAGAGGATGTTGTCCAAATATAATAAATATTGGGAGCAAATTGAGAAGATAAATAGATTACTCTTTGTGGCTGTGATCCTTGACCCCCGAATCAAGTTGGCCGTGATAGAATATTGGGCAAATTCTGTCCTCGGGGCAATGAAGGCTGCATCGTTTATTACAGCGTTGAAAACTGATCTCGATGACTTGTACAACCACTACAAAAATAGTGGACAGCTTTCATCTTCAGCGGGTACCTCACACATGACTCCGACACTTCCCTCTGATGACTTTAGCCCGACTGACACATTGCCTCGACGCCGTAGGAATTACGACATCATGAATGAGTATCATCAGCTCGTTGCATCGAAGAATATTATGGGGTGTACTTCAAAGGTTGAACGGTATTTTATGAAAGAGGTCGAGGCACCTAGTCCTTCATTTGAGATATGCATTTGGTGGAAGGCTAATTCCATCAAGTATCCAATCATTTCCCGTATTGCCCGAGATGTGCTAGCCATTCCTATTACGACGGTTGCATCTGAGTCGGCGTTTAGCACTGGAGGTCGAGTCTTGGATGCTTTTCGGAGTTCTTTGTCACCGTCAACAGTGGAGGCCCTCGTTTGCACACAGAATTGGATCAGTGATACACCCCTTGGACTAGATAGCATTGGCATTGATGATGAGAGCTATAGGCTTGAAGATGGTAACCTTATTTTACTTTTTTTTTTATTATTGATTATTTTAATTGTTTTTATTATTTCATAAATTTATTTAATTTATATTTTTTTATCATTTCACAGATGTAATTGTGAACCCCAGTATAGTTGCCGATGAATGATGAAGTATGGATAAAGATAAGTTGATATCAGAATTAACTTAATCTTTGTTGGTATTAATGGTAATTAAATTTTACTTTTACTGTGTTCAATTTTCTGTATCAATATTTGGTTACATTTATTGATTGAATACTTTTTTATCTTAATTTCAGGCACTTCAAATGATCAAGTACGATGCTGCAAAGTGCAAATGATGTTTTTTATTTTGGTTGAATCAAATGTTTATTCTTATGGATTGTTTAATCAAACTTTGAAATAGGCTGTTATTCCTATTATTAATTGTTTAGGACTTTCTGAATTATGTATAATAATTAATTATGCAGTCTAACGTGCTTAAACATATTTGACCTTTTGCATTGAAAATATTGTCCATAATACTCGTTATACCAGGAAAATTAATTAATTCATTAATTAATTATACGCTTTAAGGTGTTCAAGCTTTTATATATTTCAAGAAAATTGAAAATAAAAAAAATACCTCAAATTTATATATAAAGTGAGAGTTTTTATGAAATAAGGATAAAATAAATTTTTAAAAAAATAAAACGTATCATCTAGTCCAAGTCGGAATTAAAGTCGGAATTTGGAATTCCGGCACCGATCAGAAATCCGACTTCCAAGAGGAATCGGAATTCCGAATTCCGTTCGGATTTTGGAAGTCAGAATTCCATTCGGAACTCGGAATTCTGAATTTCGAACGGAATCGAACTCCGATTCCTCTCGGAATCGGAATCGGAGCTTGATTTCGACTCCGACAAAAGTCAGAGTCGGAAGTCGAAATTCCGATTCCGACGGAGTCGGAATCGGAGCACAGCCCTAGTTCATGGTTCCACTTTGCAGAAACCTCACTTCAGTGTAAAAACTATGCATCGAATCCAAAATCGCTACAATTAATACTCTATTGCAGCGATTACTTTTCCAACAGATTACGTTTACTTTTCCAAAATGAGATCAACACTATATAACAAAGTTTTTCATCTAGCTTAGATGTGTTCGACCGGTAACAATGGCTTTTTCATCAACACTAAGACAATAACGTAAAACAAATAAAGATAAAAGCAAGTGGAAAGATAAAAAAATATAATATGCACAAACAATATAAAATAAGTCAAAACTAAAATACAAATGCGATGAACCAATGAAAAATCACTAAAACCACAGAGAAAATTTTAAGAAAATGTAATACTATGATATCATAAAAACATATCCACTCGCATTTCTGAGAATCAAATATAATGAATATAAGAAAATGAACTTATCGAAATCAATCAAATTGTAGGAAAAACTTGAAAGGTAGATTATTCTGAGAGAGAGATGATAAGGATTTCGAAATTGTCTTAAAAGAAGACTTTGAGTTTTCTTGTAAAAGAAAATCCATTCACTTGAAAAGAAACTGATGGCTAGAAATTAAGGGAACTACATTACGGATTCAAATGGCTGATAATTTCATCTGAATTAATAATTATGAGAGGAAACAAGAGAAAAATGCAAGCTATGTAACGTGCCAGGAGCAAGAAAAATTTAAAAGCAAAAGCCCTAAAGTTTCACGTAAGTGGTTTTTTTATACAAATACAAATGGGCTGGGTTAAAAGGCTGGGTAGTACAGTTTTGCTCCAATAACGATCAAAATGTGAAATGATTAAAACTAAATGGATGTTATAATTAGGTGTTCGATCTCTATGTGATCTCTTATTATTATACAAGATCTTTTTAATATATATGGAAAAAACTTCGTTTGCAATTTGAACAAGAGGGAGGCGTGCTGCATGCCTGAGTCGTTGAATGCTACTTGAAGAAGTATGGTGTCTAAGAAGAAGTGGGCACCATATGATTAACTCAGCATGCAAGTTTCTGTGCATGGAAGGATATGAACGAGGATTTTGGGAGGCCTACTGCTGTACTTATGGCTATCGGCCTTAAGCGCATTCTCAATCCTTTACGAGCAATAGATGTCGTATACAAGGACGAGATGGATACCTATATACACCCATGTGGGAAAAGAGATGAAAGCTAAGGTTGAGTACTCACCTCATATTTGGTACCAGTTTCGGTTTTCTAAGAGTAATCTCATTGGATTATCTATATCTAAAACTAAAGCCTATTTTTATCTATTAGATATAAAAACCATTTGCAATAGACTATCTATAATCAAATTTCTTAACTTTTAGCTACAGTACATGTAAAGATAAAATCAAATTTGATAGTTATTGTTCTACAAGCAAATCTTTATTTTATTATTTTTTAAATCTCTCTCTCCTTTGATAATTATTTTTTTTAAATCTTTATTATTTTTTAATCCGTAATTTAAATAGAATATGATTACTAATTAACATATAATAAGTAAAATAGTAAAATATGATAAAATTAAATAAAATAATAATTAAAAAAATTAAATATTTTTTTATTTTTTAATTATTTATTACTATATAATAAATAAATAGATAATCTAATGTAAAAATTTGATATAAATAGTTAAAGTCAAATTCATCTTATATTATTTTATTGTTATATAATAAAAGAATAGCTATTTCAATATGAAGATTTATGTAAATGGAATAGCCAATATCTAAATTCATCTTACATGCATTAAAAATGTTATTTACATATGCATAATTCAATAACAATGCTTTAAGTCTTTGATTTAGATGGTTTTTTTATGTAACACCAAACTTAACTCATCTTAAATAATTTATTGAAGAGATTTACTATTTTTTCAATTTTTTTAAAAAATAAATAAACTCATTTCAATCTACTTCATATATTTTAATCTAAAAAATTAAACTCATATCAATTTAAAGAATTTAAGTCCATTTTAATGAAATCTATAAAATACTATTAAAAATGATATTTTAATCGAAAAATGCTACAAAAAACTTTATTGATCTTGTTTTTGTTTCTATTTAGTGATTAATGAATTATTCTTTAATAAGTTTATATATTTTTTAAATTTTAAAAAGATTTAAAAAATATTTTTAAAAAATACTATTTAAACTGTTAGTTCAAGATCGTCTGAAAGGTGTGAAAAGTGATTCTAGCATTGTCAAAAAGGTGTCTCCATCAGGACACGACATGTGACAAGTAATTAATATGGCCGCCCATCTGCAAAGCATGGTAAGTAAGGGCCCATTTGATTTGTTGTTAGACTCATCAGTTCATTCAATATTCAAATACATTTAATTTCATTTTAACACTTTGGAAGATCTAGAACTATAAAAGTTAAAACCATCTATTTATTTATTAAAAAAAAAAAACCATCTATTTATATTTGACCCCTTCTTCTCTCTCTTAATCAAAAAGTAAAAAGTATAAGAAGACAAAACTATTTACTCCAATTTCTTTTATTCAAAATAGACCAATCCCCAAAGCCCACTCGAGTGAGAGACAAATGCCTCAAATACTGGACCACTCAAAAATTTTTTTTTCTTGAATTATATATATTTTTAATGCTAATTAAATAATATATAAATAAATAATAGGATAAAATATAGACATGATATTGTTATAATTTTATTAATCATTAGTTTTAATTTATTTTTTAAAGTTTGGAGTAAGAAAATCTTATTTTTATAACACGAAGAATATTTTATTTTTATTTTGTTGTAATTCTTTTATGTGCAGTGAGAGAATTTATGTTATTTATTAATAAATGAATTAATAAATTAATTATTCAATCATTATAACAACTTTTCAATTATTGGTGGGGCTCATACTATTTTTAACTTCTTATAAATAATATTAATCTTATCTTAACATCTAAATATATTTAAACTTATCTTAAATGGACTTTACATAACTTATACTATCATCTCAGTTTACTACTATTCATAAAGAACTTAGTTCAGCTTAACATCTAATAGCAGCCTAAGTTTTCGTTTGATTACATAAATAAAATGAGACAAGATGAGATAAAAGTTAAAATTTAAATAAAATATTATTATAATATAATTTTTTAATATAATTTTTATTTTAAAAAATTAAATTATTTATTATATTTTATACTATAATTTAATAAAATTATAATAATTATATAAAATGAGATGATACTTATAACTAAACCAGGCCTAAATTTCATTTAAATGGTTCAAGCTAGCCTTGCGAATTAAGTTCAAGCCTTGCATAGAAGTATATTAATAACATTTTTTGTCTCATTCTATCTCATGTCATTTTATTTTATTTTATTTTTAAATATCACTTAAACATAAATATTTTCAAACTAATTATTATAATTTTTTTAAACTAATCATTGCAATTTTTACAAAATTTCAAATAAAATATAAAAAATAATTCAATTTTTTTAAATTTTGAAACAAAGATAATATTAAAAAAATTATAATATAACAATATTTTAACTTTTTAATATTTTTATTTAAATTTTTTTTTTTCGAATTTCCATAAAAAATCATAACAATTCATTCTATTGCCGCATCCCTAAATTCCATTTCAGTGGTGCAAGCTAGCCTTGCGAATTAGGTTCAAGCCTTGCGGAGAAGGTATATTGGTTCATTCGTAGCTGATAGCTCCCTCGGCCGGCCTAAGCGTTAGAACGCATGCATAGTCTCATGTACAGCCATGCATAAAGCGTGTATCATGTAATATGTTTTATCCTGGAAATGCATGCATCTAGTATAAAAATTATGGCATGCGCTAGCTATATATGCTGCTTGTCTACGTCATAACAAGATCCAAGAAGGCATCTCGAGCAGCAGACCACTCATGAAGTGTCATCGACATTACAATTACCATGCCACAAATGATCAGTGTATTTTTATAAAAATAAAAATTTAAAGAAAAAATTAATGACGTATAGAGGGATCTTATCCAACAAAAATCATGATAGTCCAACTTATTTGATAACCATTTTTATACAATTGCGGATTAAAATGATATAATTTTTTAAATTTTAATTTGACTTATATTTTGATATGATGTGTTTAAATGTTTAAAAAATATTATTTTATTAGAAATTATAAATGGCCTTTGATTGAGAGTTACACTTTGTCACGCCTCTTTAATCAAAAAGTAATGATATAAGTTTAACGAAAAATTTTATTCATCATTCTTATATACCGCACATTATACTTATTTTTATTTTTTTCTCTTATCAAATGTGTGGTATATGAATAACAAATAGAAAAATTTAATTAGTTTAAGAAAAATAAAACTACAAAAAATTTAAAATAAATAAAAATGAGTGTGGTATGTAGTATGTTGTGTGTGAGGATAATGAGTATTAAAATTTTTATTTTTATTTTTAATAGAATCCACTTTTTATAAATAAAAACAAAACTTATAAAAATATACAAATCACAATCCTTAATGGTAGCATTATTGCTATTAACCAAATCTCGATTCCGCCCATTAGAGACGGAGGAACTTTCCCAGACGCGCGAATATAGCAAGCCTCCAGGCCCACCCATCCGGATGTAACATCAATGGCCCGACAAAATTTTGCCCTTTCTAACTAGTAATGCCTGTATAAATCCCCAACCCAATCTACAAAGCTTTCACAAACGGTCAGCTTCGGGTGCTTTGCATAACCTGATCCAGAGCCTCAAGCTTTGATCTTTCATTGTAGTGAGGGTAAACAAGTCCATCCAGAGCCACAAACCCGATGTACTGTGGAGGGCTGCAAATTTCCCCCCAAGTGTTTGGGGTGACTGTTTATCAACTACATCTCCGATGATGAGGTACGTATATATGTATGAGTCAAATGTTGAAGATTATAATATCTTGATTCGATTATACAATTACAGGCTAAATCAACTGATTTGATTTTTGAAAATATTTATTTTATTTTATCTTATCTCCATATAAGAATCTTGGCCATATAAATAGGGACTAATATTTTATATTCAATTATATTTGAGAATAGGAAAGATATATATAACCCTCAAAATCTGTTTTTTCATTCTCCTCGTTCTCTATTTTCTATATCAACTTATGTTATATTTCATATTTTCTTTCATGGTATTAGAGCATTTAGCTAACAACAAGCTCAATGTTGTAAAATTTTTTTTAGGTTCTTCTGCTGGTTTTATTTCTCAATAAAATTTCATACCCATTAAATCATATTTCATCTCAAATCAATGTATTAGGAGTACTTTTACTAACTGTGAACCTGTTTTATTTGGTTTTGGTCTGTTGTTAGCAATAGTTGAAGCACAAGACCCATTTTTAGGCTTTTGATTCGGTAGTATAGTTGATCAAGGTTATATGTAGCCTATTGTCGATTTGAACTTTTGGCCTATTGTAAACCCATTGATGGTCATAATTCTAGATTTGATGTTCCAGCCACCAATCACTTCATCACTAACGCTACTTTGATCATATCATCGATGATCAACCAACAATATGAATACTACACTTTAGTTTCAAATCCAAGATTTCAAAGCTCTCCACTTCAAACGTTGAAGATAATAATCAAGTCAAAAAGTTGATCCTGATTTGATTACATAATTATCAAATCAACTTATTTGAATTTCATAATTATTAAATCAAGAGATTTTATTTTCGAATTTATTTACCTCAATCTCATCTTTATATAATTTTACTATAAATAGAAATCAATGTTTCGTATTCAATTGCACTTGAGAATAACAAAGATATAGCCCTCAAAGTCTATCTTCCTCATTCTCCTCTTTGTCTCTAATGTCTCTCAATTTATATTATATTTTATATATTCTATCATGGTATCAAAGTCTTTTGCTACTACCAAATTTAATCCTGTGACTTATTTCTTTTAAAGTTCTTCCTCATATTTTACATCTCACAAAATTTTCATTGTGGTTTAACTATATTTCATCGCAAATCAACGCATGTTGAGCACCTTTACTAGTTATGAGACTTTTTATTAAACTTTGGTATTTTGTAAGCATTGTTTGGAGTCTCAACCTCATTTGTGGCCTTTTGTTTTAGTCCTAGTTGACTAAGACAGGACATAGCCCATTGTCAGCTCAATTTTTCGGTCTATCGTTAGCTCATTATTAGCTTTGGCCCATTATCAACCTATTGTTGACCATAACTCTAGATTTGATGTTCTACCCGCCAATCGATTCATCACCAATATTGTTTTTATTATCTCATTGGCAATCAATCAACAATATGAAGGCCATACTTATGTTTCCACCTTGAGTTTGAGGGGATGAAGATAATATCAAATAAATGTTAATTTCATTATTATCCTGATTTGACTACTTAATTATCAAATCAAATTTTTTATTTTCATAAATATCAAATCAAAATATTTCATTTACGAAAATATTTACCTTATCTCATTTCCATGATTTTTTTTTTTAATAGGGACCAATATTTTATATTCAATTAGACTTGAGAATAGTAAAGATATAACCCTTAAAGTCTATCACTCTCATTTTCCTCTTTCTTTCTTAGCTATTTCAACTTATATTATGTTTTATATTTTTTATCATGATATCAGAGCTATTAACTGACACTAAACTCGATGCTGTGGATTATTTTATTTAAATTTTTTCTGCTAGTTTTACCTCATAACATTTGCATCACTGTTAAACCATATTTAATTTAAAATCAATACATGTGAAGTATCTTTACTAATTGTTAGCATTTTTTTTTATTTGATTTTGGTCTATTGTGACAACTGTTTGAAGCCCCATATCCATTTTGGCCTTTTGATTTTGTGCTACAGTTGACCAAAGTCATATGTAACCCATTGTTGACTTTGCCCCATTATCAACCCATTGCTTGTCATAACTTCAGAGTTGATGTTCTAGCTACCAGTCGCTTCATCATCAACAACATTTTTATCATCTCATCGGCGATCAATCAACAATACGATGACTACACTAAAATTTCAACTTATCTTGAGTTTGAGGGGGTGTTGAACATAGTATCAAATCGATAACTTCATTTGATTATTATCTTGATTTGATTACATAATTATTTTATTTTCATAATTATCATATCAATAGATTTTTTTCCCACATATATCTACCTTATATTATGTCCATGTAATTTTTCTGTAATTATGGACCAATGATTTGTATTCTATTACACTTGAGAATTGTAAAGATCTTGCCATCAAAGTTGATCTTCCTCATTCTCTTCTTTCTCTCTTCTCTATCTTAATATATGCTATATTTTATATGTTTTTTTTTATCACTTATTGATTTGATATTATCTTCAACATTCCCCACAAACTCAAATGGGAGAATTTTAAAATCTTGACTTTGAAACTTGAGTGTAACCTTCATATTGTTGATTGCTCATCGATTATATGATGAAAATAGCGTTGGTGAAGATGCGACCGGTAGTTGGAACATTAAATTTGGGTTTGTGTCCAACAAAAAATTTGATAATCATATAATCAAATCAGGATAATAATAAAATCAATATGGATTAAATCAACGTATTGATTTCATTATTATCTTCAACCTCAAAATAAACTTCACTATTTCTTTTTAGTACTTGCATGTATTTTCATTGATGGAGTTTTGTTGATTAATCAATTAATTATTTGTTTGATTATTTGGACGTTCCACTAGGTACATATATGTGGTTGAAAATTAGCTTCATGAAAACGTTTTTTCTCTCTTTTTTTATGACAATTGTGTAGGAGTATCGTTCTTGTACAAATTTATTGATGTTAATGAATTTGTTTGGAGTTACCAACACACCGCACGTGAATAAGAAATATCCCTGATTGTGCAAATGATCACAATTTGTAAGCTCAGGTAACCCATATTTCTAAAGTACACGAAGCTGAAGAATTGATAGCAGATGTGAGAAGAGAGTTGTTAGCCCCTGTAAATCAACCTTTCGAGCAGCTGAACATCATTCATGCACTTCAATGCTCAGGGGTGTCATACCACTTTGAAAGTGTTGTGGACGAGTTTCACTGCTACTCACATGTGATCACCTGCAGTCAAACAGTTGAGCGACTTGGGGGTTCTAAGAAATGCCTCTGATGGCTAAGTTAGATCGTAATAGAAAATTGCCTTTTCTATCCTAGTGAATCAGATGACCTTTCTGTAACTGAGCAATATGTATATATAGAACCTGTGAGAGTTTTGTTACCATGTGATAGCGGGATTATTCGTTATTCAAAATTCGAGATATAGAGCTTATTTACACACGGATGAACAAATGATCAGATAGCTCTCCTTGCTTGAAAGACTCTCAAATAGTTGTTCTCTCAATGGTCAAGATGGATTGAGCCCTCAAGGTGAATATTAGACTATTGGCCCAAGTTGTACCCCAGGCCCACATGGTGGATCTAGGTCTATTGTACCCAAATTGTACCCTAGGCTTGTAGGGCAGCCCAATAAGCCTCAGAGAGGTATTAAGCCCCTTTCGATTAGCACGTGAAACTTGTAATTATAGTGTGCCCCTTCGTTATTTGTGTTTTCTGCCATTTGTGCCATTTCGTCAAAACGTCATTTCACTTTCGCACTCTTTTGCAACTCAAAACGTGGATACTTATAGTTTCCTTATACTTTCTTTTCCACTTCTCCTTGTGAGGCTGGTTCCTCGTGACTCTGGAATCCCCCTATTTGTCCAGAAGGGGCCACTGCTAACCCTAACAGGGAAGTAGAGGATGCCCCTTGTTCTATTTGAGGGTCATCGATGGTCCTCAACTATTTCTCGGTGCGAACGGGACACTGAGCGGGATAGCTTCAACATTCCCGATTCGGTGACCCTCGGACTGGCTGACTAGCACCGTGGAGCCATCGATGCAAGTGGTATGGTCGTTTCTGTTGCCCTATATATGGCCATGTTTGCAAAGGGGCTTTGTTTGCCCCTTGTACGACCTGTCCGTGACGTTTTAGAAGTCATGGGGCTTGCCTCGACCCAATTGATGCCTAATGCCAGGAGGATTTTAATGGCTTGTTGCATTATTTGTAAAAATTACTTTTATTGTAAAGTAGATCTAACGAATCACATGAAACTATATCAATTTGTATATTTATTTTTGTGTGATCTTTTTGTATGTATATATATACATTAATGTGGTTTGCGGAGAAGGTGTATTAGATAATTGTTGCCCAGATGACTAACATAAGAGGGGGGATGAATTGAGTTGTATTTAAAAAAATAACAATTATAAATCATATATACAATATAAAATTAAAAAAAATATAAAATAGCAATAAATATAAAGGGTAAGGGTAAGAGAACCAAATTCAGTATGTTAACGAGGTTCGGCCCCACTGCCTACGTCCTCGCCTCAAGCTACCATTTGAGGATCTCCGAATTCACTATTCAACCTCCTTCAGGTGGAGATAGAAACCTATTACACATTTGAACAACACCGCTACAAAGGATCCGTATAGAACACCCTCTACACTTACAATCACCTTACACCTGGTGATTCAACTATTCCCTGTGTAGAACACTTTCTACACACAAAAGGGTTATACACACCCTTTTATTGATACAAGAATTGATAGTGGATAGGTTATCAGAAAACACTCCTCAATGAGTGAAATAAGAACAATACAAGCACAAACTATATCTCTCAAAATGAACAAGAGTTAAGACTCAATGCTTAGAGAAGAGAGAATGAAAGTTTTGAATGAATATTGTATGCTCTTGGTGTTGTGAATGTGAAGCTCTCAAATGATCTATTTATAGGCATATGAGACTTCATATTCAAATTTAAAAAGATTCACATGTCAAAGACATCATCATTCACTTTTCAAAAAATTCAAACCTAATCTTTTTACTTTTTGCATATGACAAAAGGAGCACACTTTGGTTTTCAAAAATTTCAAACCTAATCTTTTACTTTTTGCATATGACAAAAGGAGCACACTTTGGTTTTCAAAAATTTCAAACCTAATCTTTTACTTTTTGCATATGACAAAAGGAGCACACTTTACTTTTCAAAAATTTCAAACAAAGACATCTTCCTTTTGCATAAGTCAAGAAAAGCATCAATCACTTTTGAAAATATTCAAATAAAACATGCACATGTGAAAAATGACAATCAATCATCTTTAATATTTTCAAAATTCAAACCTTTAATCATGTCATACACATGTGAAAGATGACAATCAATTGTCTTTCAAAATTTTCAAATTTAATTTTCAAAATATTCATGCACATGTGGAAAATGAATTTTAATGCTTTATGATAAAATATTAATTTTGAGCCTTAATCCTAATTTCGAATTTTTAAGAGATTTACGACATTACTCTATGACTTTAATGTGAACTTGTTTCCTTCTTGCTCATGCTTGGTTCTTTGATGTGCTTGACTCTATTGTGTGAACAACTTGAGCTTGAGACTCCTTTATTCTTTGAATTAATTTGTTATCATCAAAATCCATGTGTAGATTTATAATCACATGAAACTTGAAACCTTAGGTTCAACAATCTCCCCCTTTTTGATAATGACAAATACTTGATAGAACCTGAGGCCTGTATTAATACTCAAGCTCCCCCTGAGAATGTGCGTTAGTTTTTTCAAGCCAAAGTATAAATATAATTCCAAGCATCTATAACAAGTTTACAAGCATATATAACAAGTTTAGCAATTTAAACAATATTAATGTTCTAGTCTAAAACTTCTCCCCCTTTTGGCATCATTAAAAAGGATCAGTAGCAAGTAAATAGACTGAAAAAAACGGTGCATTAATAGACACTATAGATAGTTGAAAAAGGAAGCCGTCCGTGACCCGACAAGTGCTGCAAAGCCTCGACGCCTAACTCTATGAATTTAGTGCGGCTGGAGATTTAAACAATCGCCTGATGTTGTTGACAAACGGGATTGAAAGCTCTGAGTTTCTATAAAAAAATTTTTTTTACCCATCGGATACCAAAAACAATCACGTTGCTCCTTGACCTAAGTTCTGTTTTTCCATAACGATAGAATGGCCGAGCAATTCTCTTCCACTAATGTTCCAGACTTGAATCAGGAACCATTAACGCATCAACCATCAATCTTCTCTCCTGAGATCGTCAATACCATGATAGGAGCAGAGAACCGTTTTTCTAGTAGGGCTGATTCTGAGATTATTGCAGAATCAAGAATGCTCAGTAGTCAATATGCTGCCTCTGTTACGATCATGTCTCGGAGGTTAATGGCGAGGGTGAATGAGATTGATTATCTCAACATCCAAATATCTGAGTTACGACAGAAGCTTGCTAATAAGGATAAAGAGAATAAAAGGCTAAAGCAAGAAAATAAAGAGTTGAAAAAATTTACAGATTGGTATGCTCATGATCTGCAACTACGAATAGAGGAGCTGGAACGAGAAAGGGTTCAGATACAAGGTCAACATCGGCAGATAACAGCAGAGGTTCATCGTTTACTAGAAAAATAGGGACAATCTACTATTAATCTCGCTGGCTTAGTAAGAAAACTTTTGACAATCTGTGTCCAGCATATCTTGTATTTCTTTTGACTAAAAAAGATTTGAATAGACAATAGTTTGTCTTGTTCTTTATGCAATCTCTATAAAATCAGTCTTAAAGTTCATCCAATTTGCATCAAATCTTATTCTCATCTCTATAACTCATCTGCATTCCTTCAACATTCTCGCATTAAGTTTTCAATTCTTTTCTTAATAGCTCATTCTTCTAACATTCCTCTAGATCCATCCATGAGGTATTCTACACCTCAATCTCCTGTCCTTTCTGCAGCTACCATTGGTGCCATGTTGCAGCAAGAGAATAATAGTTTGGCTAAAAAGTCAGACTCCGATGCTATCTACGACTTGGTGAGTCTTGGGACTCGCTACTCATCCTCTATTGTTGCTTTTTCCCAGCGGATACAAGCCAAAAACCATGAAGTTGAAAGGCTTAAAGAACAAATTATTGTACTTCAACGAATTGTTCAAGAGTCTCACACAAGGGAAGGAATCCTTCAGCAGAAGAATAAACAGTTGAAATCTCTATTAGATTCTTCATTCCGCTTGCCAGTTCCCATGGATAGGGATGACATGATATTGTATGAAGAGAATGAGCGTCTCAAACATGAGGCTAAGAACCTCAAGTTTATGTAAAAGTATTTAAAAAAATATCTCTCTATTTTTATGAACTCTGATCTATCTTTTAAGAGATATTCATAATATGCATCATACCTATTTCTCTTCTAATCATACATAATCTATCTTCTGGTAAACGTTTTGTGAATATATTTGCTAACTAATCGTGTGTGTTTGTGAACTCTAGTACTATATCACCTTTTTGCACATGATCTCGAAGAAAATGATATCTTATTTCAATATGCTTAGTTCTAGAATGTTGTATTGGGTTCTTTGAAAGATTTATAGCACTTGTATTATCACATTTGATTGGAATGTGATTATACATGAGTTTAAAATCTTCAAGTTGTTGCTTCATGTAAAGAACTTGAGCACAACAACTACCCGCAGCAACATATTCTGCCTCAGCAGTAGATAGTGCAACAGAATTTTGTTTTTTACTAAACCAGGAAACTAGTGCATGACCTAAGAAGTGACATGCTCCACTAGTGCTTTTTCGATCTATTTTACACCAGCATAATCTGCATCTGTGTAGCTGATTAGATCGAAAGATGTGTGCTTAGGGTACCATAACCCTAAGTTAATTGTACCACTAAGATATCTAAGAATGCGCTTAACTGCAATTAAATGTGATTCTTTTGGAGATGATTGAAAGCGTGCACATAAGCACACACTAAACATAATATCTGGTCTACTGGCTGTCAAATATAATAAGCTACCAATCATACCTCGATATACTTTCGAGTCAACTGGTTTACCGGATTCATCTTTATCGAGTTTAGTGGATGGGCTCATTGGTGTTCCAGTTTCCTTAGCACCTTCCATCCCAAACTTCTTCAGCAATTCCTTAATATATTTCGATTGATTGATGAATGTCCCACTTTTTACTTGCTTAATTTGCAATCCGAGAAAGAATGTAAGCTCTCCCATCATGCTCATTTCAAATTCTTCCTGCATAGTCTTAGCAAAAACTTGGCACATATTTTCATTAGTAGCACCGAATATTATATCATCAACATAAATCTGAATCAAAAGAATATCATCATTTTCGTATTTAATGAAAAGAGTTGTATCAATTTTTCCTCTTGAAAAGCCTTTTTCAATCAAGAAACCACTGAGTCTCTCGTACCAAGCTCTAGGAGCTTGTTTGAGTCCATATAGTGCTTTTGTGAGTTTGAAAACATGATTTGGAGAAATATGATTTTCAAAACCTGGAGGTTGCTCAACATATACCTCTTCATTTATAAAACCGTTTAAGAAAGCACTTTTAACATCCATTTGAAAAAGTTTGAAATCTTTATAACAAGCATATGCAAGTAGCATTCGAATAGCTTCTAATCTTGCGACTGGTGCATATGTCTCATCATAATCGATTCCTTCTTCTTGATTGAAACCTTGGGCTACAAGTCGAGCCTTATTTCTAGTAATGACTCCGGACTCATCTTTCTTGTTTCTAAAAACCATTTTGTTCCAATAATAGTATGATTTTTGGGTCTAGGAACAAGTGTCCAAACATCATTTCTTTCAAATTGATTAAGCTCTTCTTGCATAGCTATAATCCAAGATTCATCAAAAGTGTTCATCAATATTTTTAGGTTCAATCTGAGATAGAAAAGCAATATGATTGCAAATATTTCTAAGAGATGATTGAGTACTTACACCTCGAGAAGGTTCTCCCAGAATTTGTTCCACCGGATGATCTTTCACAAATTGCCACTGTTTGGTTGCATCTTGTATTAAATTTGATGATCTTTCCTGATGTCTCCATGTTGGACTTCCTCTATTGTGTTCTCTTTGTTGAGATTGAGACTTTCCGTATTATTTATACCTCCTGTTTCTTCATCAATAGATTTCTTGGAGAGTAGAGAATTAGATTTATCAAATACTACATGCATAGATTCTTGTACAGTCAAAGTCTTTTTATTGAATACTCTATAAGCTTTACTATTAGTAGAATATCCAAGAAAGATACCTTCATCAGATTTTGCATCAAATTTACCTAAATTATCCCTGTCATTCAAAATAAAACATTTGCATCCAAATACATGAAAGTAACCAATGTTGGGCTTTTTCTCATTCCAAAGCTCATAGGGGGTTTTATCTAATTTAGACCTTAGCATAACTCTATTTATAACATAACATGCAGTACTTACCGCTTCGGCCCAAAAATAACTAGGCAAGTTGTTCTCATTAAGCATTGTTCTTGCCATCTCTTGAAGAGATCTATTTTTCCTCTCTACTACCCCATTTTGTTGAGGAGTTCGAGGAGCAGAAAAATTATGCACAAAACCATTTTCATCACAAAATGTTTCAATATTTTTATTAACAAACTCTTTTCCCCTATCACTTCGGATACTTGAAATAGTATAGCCCTTTTCATTTTGAATTCTCTTGCATAACTTGGTAAAAGCATTATGTGCCTCATCTTTATGAGCAAGAAAGATGACCCAAGTATATCTAGAGAAATCATCAACAATAACAAATGCATAATATTTTCCTCCTAGAACTTGCAACTCTATTTGGTCCAAAAAGATCCATGTGTATCAGTTGCAGTGGTCTAGTAGTGGAAATATGTTTCTTGGTTTTAAAAGAAGTTTTTGTTTGTTTACCAAATTGGCATGCATCACAAATTTTGTCTTTAAGAAAATTTGCCTTTGGTAAACCTCTTACAAGATCATTTTTTGAAAGTTTAGAAATAAGTTCCATGTTGGCATGACCTAGTCTTCTATGCCATAGCCAACTAGTTTCATTTTGAACTGAAAAACAAATAGCATCTTGTGAGGTAATTTCTTCAAAATCGATTGTATAAACATTGTTGCTTCTAAAAGCAGTAAAACAAATATTACTATCATGATCATTCAAAATAATGCACTTATCCATTTTGAAAGTAACTGTAAATCCTTTATCACATAATTGACTTATACTCAAAAGATTATGTTTTAAACCTTCAACAAGTAGAACATCTTCAATTATGAGAGAAGATTTATTACCTATTTTACCTATTCCCACGATCTTCCCTTTCGAGTTGTCTCCAAATGTCACGTGTCCTTCTTCTTTAGATCTAAGATCAAAGAACTTAGTCTTGTCTCCCGTCATGTGTCTTGAACATCCACTATCTAAAAACCATTTGTTTTTGCTTGTGGAGGACTTCATGCATACCTATAAAAATAATTAAAATGATTTTTCTTGGTACCCAAGTTCTTTGGGTCCTTTATTTATTAGTATTAGAAGAAACAAGATTTTTAGGTACCCATATGGCCCTAATAGTCATTGTATGCTTTCTTCTAATAGGACAAGCATGATAATTATGACCATTTCTATTACAAAAATTGCAAATAACATGTGGCATATATGAAGAACTTGATCGATTATAATAGTATCCTTTTTTGACAAAATTATTATGAAAAGAATTTTGAATATTGGACTTTGATGTAGAAGGATTATCAAAGAAGTTTTTATAAGATTTGTATTTTTGTTTTGGCATATATCCCAAGCCTGCCTTGTCAAAAACACATCTTTGACTACCAAGAAGTTTTTCAAAATTTCTTTTTCCATTCGTAAAATTTTCAACAATATTTTCTAAATCAGTTTTCTTCTTCTTCAACTCAAGATTTTCATCTTTCAAAACAATACTTTCTTTTCTTAAAATATCAATTTCGTTTGTTAAAGAAGAATTTTTCTTTTTCAAAGCAGTATACTTGATACCCAATTTTTCAAATTCCTTATATACCTCTTCTAAAACATTTTGCAATTCTTCATATGAAGGATTTTCAATATTATCAAGATTTGTTACCTCAATGTCATCTTTAGCCATAAGACAGAAATTTGCTGATTCTTCATTGCTTGCTTCACTATCTGAGCTACTTGAATCATCATCCCATGTAGCTTTCATTGCTTTCTTGCCTTTGTTTCGATCTTTCTTTAGCAGAGGACAATCTGGCTTGATATGACCAGGCTTATTGCATTTATAACAAATTAAAGTGTCATTTTTACCTGAATCTTTCTTGGAAAACTTTTTGAAGGATTTCCTCGGAGGAGTTTTATTTTTCTTTAAGAACCTCTGAATTCTTCTTGTTATCATCGCAACTTCTTCATCTTTGCGTCATTTTCCTCATCTTCATCACTTTCACTTTCATGAGGAACAACTTTAAGTGCCAAGCTCTTCTTTGGCTTTCCTTCTTCTTCTCCTCTTTTCAATGTGTACTCATGGGTGATAAGTGACCCGATGAGTTCATTCACTTCGAGCTTCTTGAGGTCTCTAGCTTCAAGAATCGCTGTCACTTTTGATTCCCAACGTTTTGGTAGAGAGTTGAGAATTTTTCTTACCATCTCCACTTTGGAATAAACTTTGCCAAGAGCTGTCAAGCTGTTTATGATGTTAGTAAAACGAGTGTGCATACTAGAAATAGATTCATCATCATTCATCTTAAACATTTCATATTCATGAGTAAGAATATAAATTTTTGATTCCTTGACTTGAGAAGTTCCTTCATAAGTAACTTCCAAGTTATCCCAAATTTCCTTTGCCGTAGCGCAAGTCATTACTCTATTAAACTCATTACCATTGAGAGCATTATATAATAAATTCATAGCAGTTAAATTCAAAGTATAAAGTCTATCGTCTTCACGATCAAACTCTTCTTCTTCCTTTTTGACCTTTACTCCATCAACCACTTTTGTTGGAATATAAGGTCCATTTACAATGCATTTCCAGATTTCTCGACCTTGAGCCTGAAGGAATATTCTCATTCTAACTTTCCAGAATGAGTAATTGTCTCCACAAAAGAGTGGAGGCCGACTGCTAGATTGACCTTCACCAAATGAAGCTGCAATGTTAGCCATAAGATCTTAACTCAAAAGATAGTTAATCTTATAATAGAGCTCTAGCTCTGATACCAATTGTTGCCCAGATGACTAACACAAGAGGGGGGGTGAATTGAGTTGTATTTAAAAAATAACAATTATAAATCAAATATACAATATAAAATATAAACAAAATATAAAATACAATAAATATAAAGAGTAAGGGTAAGAGAAGCAAACTCAGTATGTTAACGAGGTTCGGCCCCACTGCCTACGTCCTCGCCTCAAGCTACCCCTTGAGGATTCCCCGAATTCACTATTCAACCTCCTTCAGGTGGAGATAGAAACCTATTACACTTTTGAACAACACCGCTACAAAGGATCCGTGTAGAACACCCTCTACACTTGCAATCACCTTACACGTGGTGATTCAACTATTCCCTGTGTAGAACACTTTCTACACACAAAGGGTTATACACACCCTTTTACTGATACAAGAATTGATAGTGGGTAGGTTATCAGAAAACACTCCTCAATGAGTGAAATAAGAACAATACAAGCACAAACTATATCTCTCAAAATGAACAAGGTTAAGGCTCAATGCTTAGAGAAGAGAGAATGAAAGTTTTGAATGAATATTGTATGCTCTTGGTGTTGTGAATGTGAAGCTCTCAAATGATCTATTTATAGGCATATGAGACTTCATATTCAAATTTAAAAAGATTCACATGTCAAAGACATCATCATTCACTTTTCAAAAAATTCAAACCTAATCTTTTTACTTTTTGCATATGACAAAAGGAGCACACTTTGCTTTTCAAAAATTTCAAACCTAATCTTTTACTTTTTGCATATGACAAAAGGAGCACACTTTACTTTTCAATTTTCAAACAAAGACATTTCCTTTTGCATAAGTCAAGAAAAGCATCAATCACTTTTGAAAATATTCAAATAAAACATGCACATGTGAAAGATGACAATCAATTATCTTTCAAAATTTTCAAATTTAATTTTCAAAATATTCATGCACATGTGGAAAATGTATTTTAATGCTTTATGATAAAATATTAATTTTGAGCCTTAATCCTAATTTCGAATTTTAAGAGATTTACAACATTACTCTATGATTTTAATGTGAACTTGTTTCCTTTTGCTCATGCTTGGTTCTTTGATGTGCTTGACTCCATTGTGTGGACAACTTGAGCTTGAGACTCTTTTATTCTTTGAATTAATTTGTTATCATCAAAATCCATGTGTAGATTTATAATCATATGAAATTTGAAACCTTGGGTTCAATAGTAATTCATAGTGGGCGGCCCTAATATATATACATATTAATGTGGTTTAAGGAGAAGGTGTGTTGGGTAATTCGTAGCTCCTCGGCCGGCCTTTATGTACACGTTAATGTGATTTGCGGAGAAGGTGTATTAGGTAATTCGAATCTCCCCCGGCGGCCTAATATATATACACATTAATGTGGTTTGCGGAGAAGGTGTATTAGGTAATTCGTATCTCCCCCGGCGGCCTAATATATATACACATTAATGTGGTTCAAGGAGAAGGTCTATTGGGTAATTCGTAGCTCCCTCGATCGGCCGGCCTAAGTGTTGGGCATGCATAGTCTGTGCGGCCATAAAGCGTGTATATAGTGTATATATGTATGTGTGTGTGTGTATATATATATATATATATATATTATGTTCAGTTCTTCTATTTGAAAGATTGAAGTTGGTCGGTAACGTATATCTAACATTTAATTTATAAGAGATTTTAATTTTAAATTATTTTAATAAATATATTCTGTTCAAGTCAATAAATTTAATTTTTTTCATGTAAATGTAAGATATTTCCATACAATTTTTTGTAAATGTATCGAGTAAAAAAATTATGGCTTGAGCTATATATATATATACTAGGTGGGAACAATGTGCAAAGCACGTTTGTCTAATTTTATGAAATGGTTATTTGTAAAAAATAATATATATTTTATAAAAATTATTAATGTCACTTAATAATTGAAGGTATATTGGAGAAGATAAAAAAATTAGTTTAAAATATCATATAATCCAATACATGTTTATAACATCCATAATTTTAGCAAAGATGCATACGAAAAATTTAATGAAAGTCCAACACAAACGGTAGTTTAAAATATGTGTCGTTTGATGTTTGTATTATAATTCATCAATTTATGTAATCCTGTAGACGATCAATAGAGACAACATTGAAATTTTTATTTTGCTGTTGGTTGAGTCGATATAAAGTTAAAACATAATCTTTTTATAAAATTTGTGGTATAATAATTTCTATATATAACATATATATAAATCCTAAAATATATTTTGAAGTTGTTGGCTGAATTTACTCTTTCTTGATTAGATCAAAGATCACGTTCTTTGTCATGTGCCCATCATAGTAAGCCCATGTGTGGAATATGACTTAGCGGAAGCTACGTCCTACTATCATGGGAAAAAAAAACACTTTGATTAAACACACTTGTATTATATATTATATAAGATTTTTAAATTTAGAATACTCAATAATCTGAGTTAATGAAACGTATAATACACGTGTATTATACTTAGGGATTCAGTCTTATGCACCTAATACACGTGTATATGTTAAGGAGAAAGAGAAAAATATAATAATTAATTTTAATTACTTATTATTATATAAACTATTAAGTATTGTAATTATTGTGATTAATAAATCATCTAATAATATTGAATGCTATTTCTCTCTCAAATTTATGTTTCTATTCTATATTCGATTACATTCACATGTATTTAAACAAACGGTATTAACTTTAACGGAAAAACAAGAAAAATCTGTTAAAATAAGATTTTTCGTTTCATACACACTTTTTATATATAGAAGATATATATATATATATATATGCTAGCTGCATGTCTACATCAGAACATGATCAAAGAAGGCATCTCGAGCAGAGACCACGGAAGTATTTCCGACATTACAATTGCCAACAAATTAGTCGTTCTATTCTTATAAAAAATTAAAAATTGAAAAAAACAAAAAGACATATAAAGGGATTTGTAGAGAAAGGAAATGATAGGAATATGACCGTTAAATATGCACATTAAATATATTCACTTATATATTTGTATTTTTATTTTTTTTAATAGTCACTACAAGAAAAATAAGCTTTAGCGACCAATTAATAGCAACGAAAAGAGTATTAGCAACTGCTAATACTCTTTTCGTTGCTATTAATTGGTCGCAATAGTCCATTTTTCTTGTAGTGAGTTAAAAAAGTGACTATTAATAAATTTATATTTTATTTATTTATTTAATAGTTAAGGATATTTAAAAAATATTTAAAATAAAATAATTATGACTTGAGCTATATATATATATATATATATATGCTAGCTGCATGTCCACATCAGAACATAATCAAAGAAGGCATCTCGATCAGAGACCACAGAAGTATTTCCGACATTACAATTGCCAACAAATTAGTCTATTCTTATAAAAAATTAAAATTTGACAAAAAAAAAAAAGACATACAAAGGGATTTTAGAGAAAGGAAAGGATAGGGAATACTCTTAAATATGTACATTAAATATATTCACTCATATATTTTTATTGTTTTTATTTTTTATTTTTTTAATAGTTAAGAAAGTGACTATTAGTAAATTTGTATTTTATTTATTTATTTAATAGTTAAGGATGTTAAAAAATATTTAAAAAAAAAAAAAAAACTCATTTAGTGTTCATATTTAGAGTGACACCAAATCCCAGTTCAACTTCCACCCAACAGACACGGAGGTAACTTTCCCAGACGCGCTATTAATATTTATACCTAGCCGTCGGGCACACCTATCCGGATGTAACATCAATGGCGCATCAAATTTTTTCCCTTTCTAGCTGATAATTACTGTATGAAAAATGGATTTTTATAATTAATTTATTCTATCAAAAAGATTATTAGTAATCAAAATTGTTAATTGTCTTTTTATTACAATAAATTGATCTTAAAAGTCTATTTTTCTTGTAGTAATTATCAATTAGAAAGGAAAAAAATTTGATGATTACTAATAATCTTTTTGTTGTAATAAATTGATCGCAAAAATTCATTTTTACTGTAATTAATGCCTATATAATCCCATACCCAATCTAAAAAGCTTTCACCAACAGCCAGCTTCGGGTGCTTTGCATAGCCTGATCCAAAACCTCAAGCTTTGATCTTTCATTGTAGTGAGGGAAAACATGTCCATCCTAGTCTCAGGAGCTGATCTTCCCCAAAAAAGCAAACCCAATGTTGTGCGGAGGACTGCAAATTTTCCCCCCAGCGTTTGGGGGGACCGTTTCTTCAACTACGTCTCCGAAGATGGGGGTACGTACGTATACAATTTCACTCTCTTTTAACTATAAAATTTGAATTTGTTTACATTAATGATTGAGTACTGCTAATTAATCAATTAATTATTAGTTTATTAGGACGTTATAACTAGCTTAATTCCATGATTATCACGGCCTCATGCAGTTTTGCTAGCTTGTGCAGGAAACCCATGCTCGTAGAGTACGTGAAGTTGAAGAACTGATCAAAGAAGTGAGAAGGGAAATGTTAGCCTCCGCGTGTCAGCCTTCGCAACAGCTGAACCAAATTGATGCACTTCAGCGCCTAGGCGTGGCGTATCACTTAGAGAGATCCAAGAAGCGCTAGAACATATGCATGCTGGCTATTATGACAATAGGGCTGATGGTAGTGGAGATGACGATAATGATCTGTACAATGTTGCCCTTCGTTTCCGACTAATACGTCAACAAGGACTTCCTGTTTCATGTGGTATGCTTTCGATTTGGCATGCAGTCACGCCCCATATATATTTCTTTGGATTACGAATTTAATTTATTCTCTACAAGTGAGGAGCTAGGCGCGCGCGCGCGGAGTACTTCTTTATTTGAGATTTTTTTAAGTGCATGTATTGCATTAAGTTATATAATCTTGTAATAGCCTCATTATTTAACTTGATTATATATATATATATATATATATATATATATGTATATGTGTGTGTATATATATATATATATATATATATTTGTTTCGCGTCTTGGTGTTGAAGCAGATGTGTTTAACAAGTTTAAAGATGAAAAGGATAACTTCAAGGAAAGTTTGAGCACCAACATTCCGGGCATCCTAGCCTTGTATGAAGCTACGCATCTTAGGGTGCACGGAGAAGACATCCTTGATGAGGCCCTCGCTTTCACCACCACTCAACTCAAGTCCGCTGCATCCCATTTAAGCAATCCGTTAGCAGCAAGAGTTAATCATGCCCTAAAGCAACCCCTGCACAAGGGCATACCAAGGCTTGAGGCCAGACACTTCATTTCTGTCTACCAAGATGACACTTCACATAAAAAAGCTTTCCTGAAGCTTGCAATACTAGATTTCAATTTGGTGCAGTCGTTGCACAAACAGGAACTTGTTGAAATCACCAGGTAATTAATACTTAAAGTCAACTAACAATACGTCAACTATGTGTTGGACAAACCCCCCAAGTGTGAAATGCAACTTGCATGTGCAACTACCTACCCAGCCACCCACCCACTCCAGCGAATGTCTCTGGCAGCAAAGATTGACCAACATTCATCTGCACCGAAAGAATGCCTCTTGGTCAAGAAATGTGGCTGTTTTGTTTCCTATAGTTTCTCCTATAAAAGGAGATCATTTGCTGAAGATTATATCATCCTCACTGCGGTGAGAGATCAGGAAGAAGGCTTGGAGTGAAATTTGAATTCTGGGAAAACCCATAACTGAGTGCCATTTGAGAGATAGAGAGATTGTTGATGAGTGTTTGTAATTTTATACAAACATATTGAAAAATTGAATTTCCGCTTCAGTGGACGTAGACAAGTTGCCGAACCACTTAAATATTGTCTCTATCTATTGTGGGTGTGATTTCTAGACGGCTTCAAGCTCAACACTATGCACTGCTAATACCATTTGGTTAACTTGTAGATGGTGGAAAGGTTTAGACTTTGCAACGAAACTACCTTTTGCAAGAGACAGGGTTGTGGAGTGTTTTTTATGGATTGTGGCAGTCTATTTTGAGCCCCGGCACTCGCTTGAAAGAAAAATACTAACGAAAATTATTGCCATGGCATCCACCATAGATGATATTTATGATGCATATGGCACTCTTGAAGAACTCGAGATCTTTACAGAGACGATTGAGAGGTTTGATAGCGATAATTATTATTGATATTGCTTTTATGATTATAATGTATGGTAGCAATCTTGTTAACTTCAATTTCTACCTGATTTTCAGGTGGGAAATTCGGACAATAGATCAACTTCCACAGTACATGCAAATATGTTTTAGGGCACTCTTGGACATTTTCGAAGAAATTGAGCAGGAGCTGGCAAAACAAGGAAGACCATACCTTGTAATCTATGCAAAAAAAGCCGTACGTAAGACACAGGAATTTCTATTATTTTTGCTCTCCTAGAGCTGGTTGCTTGCCTCGTACGCGTTTATTGTATGCATGTTAATGATCCTTTTGAGGCATATCAGATGAAAATATTGGTCCGGGCCTACTTCAACGAAGCCAAATCTTTCAACATGAAACAAATCCCAACGATGGAAGAGTATATGGAAGTCGCAATACCTAGCTCCGGTTACCCAATGCTCATAGCCGTCTCATTTGTTTTCATGGGTGAAATAGTTACCAAGGAGGCCTTTGAATGGATCTTCAGCAACCCAAAGGTTATAACAGCATCATCAGTAATTGCTAGGCTCATGGATGACAGTGGGTCACATAAGGTATTAATATATATAGCTGACTAAATTGAAGCTAGTTAATTTGTGAAACAAAATCGACATTATATATATAGCTGACTATGTTTTTTCTACCTCTATGGGAAACTATATATGAATGTAGTTTGAGCAAGAGAGAGGGCATGCTGCCTCTGCTGTTGAATGCTACATGAACCAATATGGGGTCTCAGAAACACAACTGGCATATGAAGAACTGAACAGGCAAGTTTCTGATGCATGGAAAGACATCAATGAGGAATTTACAAGGACTAATGCTATGCCAATGCCTCTCCTTATGTGTGTTTTAAATATTTCACGAGCAATAGATGTCATCTACAAGAACGGGGATGGATATACCCGTGTAGGGAAAGAGATGAGGGAGAACGTTGCAGCCGTGCTTATTCATCCGGTGCCAACAATATTATGAGTGTTGGGTTACTGGTACTTCATCTATAATATCATGCCGGTACTGGTATTGATATGGTTTCATATAATAACTTAGATTTACTATATAATAAAATAGCTTTACAATCTAGATTAATTCAAGTTCTATCTATGTCAGTTTGTAGGTTTGAAAGCAAATAAATGATGCTCTCACATGAGATGGTATGTACCCGGATAGCCACTTAATTTGTAATGAAGGCAAATAAATATTGATATACTATGTACCAGATCATTGGCTGACCCTGATCAATGAAACCATACCGAATTATCCCAGATAACAAAAACACTCAATTTATGAGTTTAAAAAATATACGGGTACTCCAAATAACAAATGATGATCAGATGTTGAGCGTAAATCCAGTTTGAAAGAAATTTGAATGTAAATCCAGTTTGAATAAAATGGCCTGTAACGTAAATCTATTTTCATCAACAAATTCAGAAGGATTTTGATTTCTAAAGTCGAAACATTTCAGATCTAAAAGAGTATAAACATAGATCGAAATAAATAGCGATGAATAAAATATGTTTGGTAGAAAATCTAATATTAAAAGAAGATTTTCTATCTCGATCAAAAATCTAATAATCGCGATGAGTAAAACATGTATTTCTCCTAAACATATCTGGGTAAAAAACGAAGATGAAATCTAACATATATTTTGATTTGTGTTTTTCCCTTATACCCAAACGTGTATTTGTTAAAAACAAACCACATAACAATTAAGCGCTTGGCATTTACTCGTTTCACTCGGCCTAGATCCCACCCTCCTACGGCTTAGAAATTACCAAAAGTGCCCGGCCCAAAAACTGCACTAGAAGAAAGAGGTTGCATTGTGGGGGAAACTGGTCGGGGGTGACAAACAGGATGCACCGACCCTGACGCCCCCCTATAACACCTAGCATTAAAAGTTTTATATTGGCAAGTGAACGAAGAACACAGACGACCCTCCATTCTTTGATGATGAGAATGAGAAGTGACTATACTGATTACCTACCATCAAGATGCCACCTGATCAAGAGCCACGCCACATTAATGCCCCATCTTAGACGCCATGCTACATGCCATGGCTGGAACAATTGTGGGTGTAACGCTGGGCCTGATACAGGGTACAAAATGTTCCCTAAAACCTGGTATAAAAGTCATGGTTTAGGTATGAATAACTCTCTTTGAACTCTGTTATTCTCCTACAATTCTTCCATACGAAATATTAACTTTAGCATTAAAGGCTCCCAGAACCACCATCAAGCTCACCTTCACCTTTGTATTGCAGGTTGAAAGATCCCGGCCAAGCTTAGCTCAGCATACAAAACACGACATTAAAAATTCCTATCCCTTTAGAAAGATAGAGAGCCATGATTCATAAATGCTATTTGTAGACTGAGCCAGTTTTATGAATGACAAACTTGTTTCGTTTAATGGAGTCATCAACAGAAATATGGAGAGAGAGAGAGAGAGAGAGAGAGAGAGATTTTCTATTTGTGCATAAAGGCCCTCTTCCGAAAGGGGAAGGAACTATATAAATTAAGACTCGAATAATCATAAACAGGTAGGGACCGAGTCAATAAATTTGGGCGATTCAACAAATTGAATTGATTATTTCAACGTTGATAAAAAGTATTAAAAATCATATAATGCAATTCAAGCACTTAATATCATGCATAAAAGAGTATAAGATATAAATTCAATGACTAGTTTTAGTCAAAGTATTATATGAATATATATTAAAGAGTATAAACATGTAATTTATGTATTTAACCTCGACTGTCAACATATTTTATCTCATATACGAAGAAGATAAATACCATTAAGTTAATATAAGCACATGGAAAATGTAGAAATTTATGCACAACCACAAATTTAATACAAAACACTCACTTGTCTCTTAATCATTTTATTTAACTAAAGAAAATAAAAAAAAATATACATGTTTTGTTTTTCAATTTTTCTATGATTCTTATTGAATACAATAATGAAAATATTAATATATGTTTAGTTCTATCATATTTCAATATAAAAAATTAAAACAAAAACTCAATTGTACATTAGATAACATAAAAATAAATATAGTTTTGAATCGGTTCTAATCGGCCTAAAATCGACTAGAATTGGCTTTGAATCAACCTAAATTAGTCGATTGAAGTAGTTAAGCGAACAATTAAAAAGCTTCACCAAAATCGGTTTGTTTTCTAATCGATTCAATTTGAATTGGCTGAACCGGCCTAAATTCCCTCATTTTTTTTAACCTTGATATAAAATTATAAATAGACCCCATAAGTGCATGTGGTCCTCGAGTACTAGCCTTAAAGGCCAACCATCAAGGTTCATGAAGTGATTAATTAGTCACTTCATAGACCCTAGCCAAGGAAGGGGAAGGGGTGTCTATATACCATGAGTGCCCGTTTGCAACTCATCATGAATATTGATTTAAGAGTTTTCCAAATTATCATTCTACACTTACACTACACATCACATTTTTTTTCTTTTTTTTTTAATTCCTACGGTTTTGGTCGGAAATAGTCCTTTTAATCACTAAATTTTAGTCACAAAAGATCACTTCTCTTGTAGTGTGCACACACACACATAACACACACACACACACATATATATATATATATATATATATATATATATATATATATATATATATAAAATATTACTCATGATCCATTAGTCGCTTTTTATAAACGGCATGCTAAATTGTTAATAGTACTAGATCACTTTCTTCTTGGCCTCGCTAGCTCTAACTGCATATGATATAAGTCCTTTTTTGCTTAGTTTCAAATTCCTTCTAATTCTTATGATTTAGAAACGACCAGCCCAGTTGCTAATTGCATCAGCCAAGTGCTAGCTATTGCCTATTAATGCCAAGTTAAGTTTTTATGTACTTAAAATATTGCATTGATATCTAAGATTAAGCCTGATCTATAGGTTGTGGCATTGCCTAGCTAAGAGCATTCACATTCGCCTCTTCACAACTGTGCTACATGCATCCGGTATCCTAAATAACTTTTAATTTTAGGATTTGTATTTGGGAGCGACTGTACCAATCCAAATTATTTCTTTTGATTTTTTTATTCCAATATATTAATAACATCTTTAGATATATTTGTTATTCCAACTCTTTTTTCAAAACTAGAAAAAATATCATAAAAATCATTTTTTTTTAAAATTTTTGTTAACGTAGGGTAGATTATATTTTTATATCTTTCAATAAATGCACATGCCACTAGACTGTACAACGCGCAGGCCAAGCCAGGCCTTGCACATGTACAGGCTACTAGCCTGCCCAACGTGTAGGCCAAGTCAGGCCATGCGCACGTACAGGCCACCAGCTTGCCTAGCGCGCAAGCCAAGTGCACAACGACACCAGCCATGCATGTGTATAGCAGCACCAGTCACGCACAAGGTTAGGCCCTATGGGCAGCAACGCCCATGGTCCATGCTATGGGCTATCCTAGTCCAAGTCGAGCACCAAGGCAAGCCATGGGCCACTATAGGTCCCATGAGTATCTCTAGTTTTATTAATTATTATTTTTATTATTTTAAGTCTTTTATTATTTATGGGACCTATTAACATTTCCTTTTTGTAAACCTATAAATAGGACCCTTAGCACTTCTTTAGCAAGATGCCATTCACGTTGACTTTTAGAAGTGAAGTAGTCGCACCAGTGGAAATAGGCATTCCCACACATCGAACCAGCTATTTTAATCAAGTAGAGCATGACAAAGCATTGGAGGAGAACCTTGATCTTCTGGAAGAAAAGAGGGAATAAACCGAGATCCAAAATGTCCTCTACAAAAGGCGGATAAAATACTACTTCAACAAGCGGGTCAAACCCAGATCCTTTAGATTAGGCGACCTGGTCCTCAAGGAAATGGGCATGACAACACAAGATAAAGGAAATTTTGGGCCGTGTTGGGAAGGGTCATACATAGTGATAGCCAACCATCGACCAGGGTCATACTGCCTTAAAGACAACCAAGAAAAAGAGTTGCAGCACCCTTGGAATGCTAAGCACTTATAGAAATTTTGCCATTAATTTCTATTCACTTTCCTTTCTCTCTTATGTATTCAATAAAGACAAGATCAATAAAAGTATGTGGTTTTTCAATTTACGTGCCCACGACTCTCATACTTAACTACCAAAGTCGAGTCAGAGACTTGTAGTGTAGCCAAAAGGGCATGGAGGTCAAAAGACACAACGACTCCCATACTTAGCCACCGAAGTCAAGTCAAAGACTCGTAATGTAGTCAAAAGTGCGTGGAGGTCAAAAGACCCCACGATTCCCATATTTAGCCACCAAAGTCGAGTCAGAGACTCGTGGTGCAGCCAAAAGGGCGTGAAGGTCGAAAGATCCCACGACCCCCATACTTAGCCATGGAAAGGCAAGCGTATGTACAAGATACAGACTAAATCAAGCAAGAAGATCACACAACACATCATTAGCAACCATTATAGCGTAATGATACCAAATAATCCAAAATGTCCACAAGAGATTATTAAAAAAGTTTCAATTACAAAAGACTGAACCGGTGTGATAATCTAAGCAACAAGCATAAATTAGAATGATCAGGATGGAGTAGTGGGTGAGGGCTGAGAATGCTTCGAGGGTGATGGTGAATTCATGAAAGCGCCAGGCATGGTTTTATGCCCCAAGGAATCGACAAACTAAATCGTAGCGATGTTGGGCTTGAACTACTCAAGGTTCAAGCGTTTCAAATCGATTTGAGGATAAGCCAACAGATGAGCTTGCAGGTGAGCCACACCAGCCCCATACCCACACCCAAAGGCTCGATCCCTTATAGTAATGGCATAGACCAACTGCGGATGTAAGCGAGCCACCTCAACCCTTGAAGCAATTAATTCAACTTCCAATTCTTGTATATGCTTCTTTTGCTCCCTCGCCTTCTTATCCAAATTTATCAAGGTTTCGTTCTGTCTATCTTGACTGGCTTCAAGAGCCCCCTGATTGTTCTTGTAAATGTCAAACCTCTGGCATAGGTCTTCATAAGACCCCTTCCTCTGGAGCTGCATTATGCGACGACACCTTAGCCTACGAAAGCTCGAGGGAAAGCTGCTTGCGACTCTCCTTAGAAGTGGCTAGTGCCTGAGCATGCTCAGAACAATGTTTGCTCAGCAACAACCAACCACTATTGAGAGGATTCCAATTCCTCCCTGGCACCATGCAGTTGGGGGCAAGCTGAGTTGCGCTCAGATTCTGCCAATCGAAGGGCAAAGCTTTGCTTGGCATTTAGGGATCCTGCATGGAGTAATAGCCCCTGAAGCTCAGACTCCTCATCATGGAGAATATCGAGTTCACCTTCCAGAGAGCGAATGTGCCCATCAGTTTGCTTGAGGTAAGACTCCACCTCAATCTTCTCAGCTTGCAGTTGAAAAATCTCTTGTTTGGTGTAGAAGGCAAACTTTCATCTCTCGTGAACTTCAAACTCTATTGGCGAGGTTGTTAAAAATCCAGACTGCCAAGCTATCCATGCCCTGTAAGATACATCAAGAGGTTAAGGAGTGCGCCTACAAAAAAAATAAAACAGCATAGTGAACAAAGTTATACCGGAGTCAAGAAGTCCTTCAAGCAGCGTGACATGTCCATCATGCGCCCATCCTGGGGATGAGAACTCACTTGAGAAGGGCCCTTAGCCCCATTCTCCCTAACTTGATGATCCTCCACCTGAACCCTTCTTCGGGGATGTATCTTTGGCACAACAGATGGAATTGTGGTTTCCATCTCTGGCATAATGGGCACAGCTCCGATCTCCACCCTCGACGTAGAAGTGTAATGGATTGGAGTGGCGTTGAGGGCCTCTTCACCTCTACTAACATCTTCTTCATTATCTTCTATTACATGATCTCCCCTCGATGACCTACCCCCTCTTCCTAGGGGTTGAAGTTTCTAAGTCACCGTCAAAGGAGGAGGGGGAAAGTGAAGGCATAGAGACCCATTTATTGTCTGTCGAAAGGGTTACACACCTAGAAATAGTTGCAAGTGAAGGGTTGGGGTTGGAAATTTGGTACACGCCAATTGAAATAGGAGCCATCTCAGGAGTCATAATCCCAGCCACACCTATAGAGAAGGCATTAAAAATATCAGAGGTGGATTCACCGCTGCTTGGCTTAGAAGCTAGAAGAGAAGGAAACTCGAAGGATGTAGTACCCATCGAGTCTGACCCTTTAGCAGGTAGTTCAAAGTCAAAGGTCAAGCCAAATTAGCAAGGGCTTGTCCCATAAGCCCATCAAGATCACCCAGCTCGAGAGTCGACAATATGGGTGTTGTAGACGCCCCTTCCTTAAATCAGGCTCAGCACCAGGATCAATGGTCCTATCTCGACCTACATCAACGGTTGTATTTGAGCCCTCAACAACGTCATTTGGGTGGCCTGTTGGCACCTCACCCTCTTTTTAGGTAGGGCGCTTCACAGGGATTTCAGAGGAAAGTGGAGAAGCTTACCTCTTTTTGGAAGAGCCCTTTTTCACATCCTTGAGTTTACATCCTTTTACGTGTAAATGGTTGGGTACAACGAGAAATCTGTCTATATTAATAGGGGATAACAATTTATCAGTCCACAAGGTACTTCTTTGTCTTTATTATCATGTTCCTTAGCCCAACGAAGAACTGCATCAAAGGGTTCTTCTTCATGACCTGTAAGGTCAATCAGAATCTTCTTGTCATTGGGAACCTTTCCCCAATTGGCCCGAATAGGAAAATCAAGAATATATTTCTCAGGGGTGAGGAATTCCTAGCCATTCCGAACAAGAAAGAAAAATTTCTTGGTCCAAGCTTTAACATTGGCATAGCGGGGTTCAAAGGCCGCCAATCATTGAGAACAAACACGAAAACTACAAATGTTACCTGGTAGTCAGCTCACAGAGTAAAAAGAGAAGAACTTGCGAGCTGTCAAAACTAGGTATTGCTCCCCCAAGAGTTCTAGAACCATGTGGAACACCTCATAGGAACTTAAAAGCACACGCCAAATGTGTGAATGAAGTTCGGTGGGAGATATCTGGAGAAGATCAAGAACATTGAGAATAGAGCAACAAAATGGAAAGTGCATTACATGCTACAAGGCATAAGTCGTAAGAGCAACTCTTCTTGAGAAACCTTTCTCATCCACAACACCAGCACCCGCATCAAGAATGACTAATTCGACAGAATCAGGAACACGGCAAGAAGTCTTTAACTTTGTCAGCTCTTGAGCAGTAATGGTGGAATGCCAGGTAAACCCCTCAAAGGAATGGGGCATCTGGCCCTCGGAGGATTCAGCTTCAGAATGCGTAGAAATCCTATAAGGGGTTTCCACCGAAGATTGATGGGGAGAAGGGTCGCGGTGAGCCATTTGATGATTGTGTTGGAGAGAACGAGTTTGAAAATATGAGTTATTGTGAGTTTTCAAAAAGGGGATACAGGGAATGGAAAAGCTTGAAAGGAGAAACTTCAAAAATGAAAATGAGCCAAGGAAAGGGAAAAGGCAGTTGAAAGAAGGCAATCATGAGAGATTCTGAGAAATTCTTAGGAAGTTGAACGTTTATTTGTGCGTTGTCGGTTATCATTCTTGAAAACAAAGAGTTAAAGAGAGGGAACAGTTATGGATGCGTGTTGCGTCTGGGGTGTGCAGGGAATTCACTGCCTGCACAAGGCCATACCTTAATTAGCATAAAGCCAACGAGGTAGATCTTAGAGTTGCCACGTGTCCAAAATCAGCAGGGTAGAGAAGAAGGCATGATATGTTTAATTTTTCACATGTTGCCACAAAAAAGGTTAGCGGGATAATTGGAAGCAATATTTGGTATCCATGGGCTCATTATAATGAAAGCCCAATAGTTAAGTGCAAATCCCATTATGAGTCTAATGAATACGTACTGGAGATAGTAGATAACATCTCCAACTTATTAAGAATGATATTACTCTAATTAATATAGAAAATCTTTAAGAGAGGTTATGGAGATTGGTCATTTTTACTGTACCACACTTTTATAAAATGCACATAAAGATAGTATATTGACATTCATTCATATACTTTACTTCAAATAAATTCTCTAACTTTGGCATTGAAGTTTTATTGGGCATTCCATGCTGCTATCTTGTTACATTAATACAAATATCCGTAAAATTGGTGGTTTGAAAACACGCACTTAACAATTACGTTTAGAAATTTGATTTATCCCTGCCAATAAGTCATGATTGTAGCTAGCTCATCATCAATTTGCAAGTCTCAATGTTGTAATACGGCGCCGAAATAGCCAGTTTTTCTTTCTACTAGTAAAATGATAAATTTATATAATTTTTTACCATTTTTTTATAAATCCAGAAATGGATGCCTGGTAGTCAGGTAAAATTAAAATTATTACTAATGAAGTGGTATAATTATATTAATTGGTTGTGAAAGAAGTTGAAAATAATTTAAATAGGTGTATTTCATTATATACTCATTTTACCGTCATCAATAATCCTTCATAAATATCCAAGATCATTCATGATATTTGAAGTATTATTATAAATTCTTTCATTATAATTATTTTTTGTAAGTACTCGACATTTGAATAAAGGAAAATACTATTTTTATCTGTAAAATTTACTGACAAAATCTACCGATTGGGTTATTTTTTTTTACAGAAAGTATTTTTTAATATTTTTTATTTTTTTAATATATATTTTAAAAAATATTTAAAAATAAAGAAAATAAAAAATTTTTGCCATTCGGTGAGGATTAAGAATCCTCAGTGATGTAGCATCACCCTTTAATAAATGTTCATTCTAATAGTTAAGGCCGCAGGGAGTGGTGGATACTAGTTGGAACAAAAAGATGACACTATAAGAAAAATGATCTTTTGTAACCATTTTATTGCGGTGAAAATAGTTTTTGCAACTAATTTTAATTGTGAAAACTATTTTCGCCGTAATAAAATGATCACAAAAGGTCGTTTTTCTTGTAGTGCGAAAAAGATAATGATGCATGGTAAAGATCAGATGGCGCCAGTGCTTGTATTTTCAGCCACATAACATGATCATACAAAACATGGGACACGTACGATGAAAAAAAAAAAAAAAAACTCGTGAACATCATGGGCGTGGATCAAGAAAAGGTCGATCTAGAAGCCTGCATATCTGCAGTACTTGATCCATTTTCAACCACATGATGCATGTAACATAGTACAGGATCACATGAGTCATCGATAATAGTCTTCTCATGTGTAAAACATGACGAGGAGATCATAATCATCGATCGAATACTGACGACTGTGGCATTCTGGCCTGCGAAAGCATCGATAGGAAAACTACTCTTTATTTATTATAAGAAAAATAGATATTTGTGATTAATTTTTTATAAGAAAAATAATTACTTAAGATAAAAACAGACTCATTTAAATTAAAAATAGACATTTTGTTAAAAATAATTAATCATAAATAAATAATTTTCTTATAGTGATTGGCACTTTATAAGGTCCCGACATATATGACATGATGCATGGATAAGTACATGACACCAGTTTGAGCTAGGTATCCTAGTGACCATGCATGTAAAACATGCGGATACGGGATATACAAGGAATAATGTGGCCTTCCGGGTCCCTGCGAAAGAATCGATCGGAATCCATCTCAGCCGCGAACACATAACGTACTATATAAAAAGGACGTGGTGAAGGCGATATATATATATTGTCATCCTGCATGTGGCTGTACTACTGGTTTATATAGGTATATGATACTTTTGGCATTTTCATTTCAGACACACATAAGATTATATATATGATACTATTATATATCTCACATGAGGATCATTAATGATTATGTCCTTACTGCAGAAGTCCTATTCTTTTCATTTCAAATTCCAAGCACAACGCGGTTCACTTATTTCTTGTATTACTATTGTTATTAAGTATGGTTCAAGATATTTGCCATAATTTCATGTCTATTGCCAAAATGAGTGTAGTTCTTTTTCTCTCTTTTTCTATTTTCTTTCCTTCTTTTTCTTTTTTAACCAGAGAAGTAATTTTATTTAAAAACCTTCCATTTTGCGTTTTATTTTTTCTTAGGGCCTTTCCTCATCGGGACCTTCGACGGAAGTCCGGCCTATTTGTTGCCACAGCTTTGAGCCGACCGTGAAATAAATAAACGATATGTGTGGCCTTAAAAATATCTTATAAAAATAAATAAAAAATGTTTCTTCTATAAAATTTTTTTATAAAAATAAATTTATTAATTAATGTAACTTAATGTGTTATTTCAATTGTAAACTTCTTTTTATTTTATTATAAATCTGATAAATCACATCAGTCTATAAATTTATTTTTAGATCAACCTTACTTATTTTATTGCATATTAATCAATTTATAAATTTAATTTAGTAACATTTTTCAGTAGATTTAACAAGTCTCAATAATGAGTAAAGCTAGCTGAAGCGGTGCAATTATTTTTTATTTACGTTTATTAATTTCATCTGCACGTACGTGTACGTATATATGTCATCAAGGAAAATTATAATTTGATATTAGAGGCGTAGTTCCCCATGATCTATACACCTCAATATATAATATATAAAAAGAAAGAAAGAACGTGAAATTAAAACGTGTGATACAGGTTTGTAACGACGTCATTCGAATCGTTGTTTACAGCACTAATCTTTCTATAACTACCTGAACGTCCTGCAATCTGTTTATGATCTCATACTAGCCCCTGGAACTTGTGATACAGGTCTCTGATAACGTCCTCCCATTCGTCGTTTACAGCACTTGTCGATCTTTCTATAAATACCTCAACCCGCAATCTGTTTATCTCATACTAGCCCCTGGAACTTGAAAGTAATAGAAGTGCCATTTAGCAACACCATCTCCAATACTACGTACGGTGCCAATAAACTTCAAAAATGTCTTTTCAAGTTTCAGCAGTAGCTCCTCTAACAGCTTAGAATCGTGTTATGCCCGAAATTAACCGTCGCTTAGCAAATTTTCAACCCAGCATTTGGGGTGACCATTTCCTCTCATATGCATCTGAATTCCTGGTAATTAAAGATTGATATATATGTGTTTTGAACTCTCGTAAATCAAACATTACTTTTGCATTTCTTGGTCTAACTAACGCTAGTTTTATAAGCCCTTACTTTTCAAGGGATAATATTTTAATCTTGAAGGAATGATATTATTCCAAGGGCGAGTCACAGTACTAGTGCATATATACTTTTTGCTCGTACAAGAATCTGATGTGAATATGAGACAACAAATTGAGGAATTGTAGGAAAATGTGAGGACGATGCTCACAGCTACGGTTGAGAAGCCTTCACAAAAACTGAACTTGGTTGATGCAATTCAGCGCCTAGGCGTGTCTTACCATTTTGATAATGAGATTCAAGAAATTCTGCAACAACTGCAACAACTGCAGAAGACTCATGAAAGTGATGACCTCGAATATAATGATGACCTCTACACTGTTGCCTTGCTGTTTCGACTACTTAGACAAGACGGTTATTACGTTTCATGCGGTAAAATATGCTTGCTTCCATTCTATAGGCTTGCAAAATTCTTTTTCTAGGGAAACATAATCAACTAATTAAACATTTTAAAAGTAAAAGACAACCCGTTTCACGTTATGGGATTAAAAAGTACCTAACCGTACTATTTAATACACATACACACATATATATTAATCTCCTTCCATGTAGTGACTCATTTGATGTCATTGGAATATTGTGAAGCAGATATGTTCAACAAGTTCAAGGACAGCAAAGGGAATTTTAAGGGATCGCTTTGCAATGATGTGAAAGGAATTTTAAGCTTGTATGAAGCCACACATTTCAGGGTAAAAGGTGAAGATATATTGGATGAGGCTCTTGTCTTCACTACTACACATCTTAAGTCTGTAGAGTCCCAATTAAGCGGGCCTCTAGCAGCACAAGTAACCCATGCCTTGAAACAGCCTATTCGGAAAGGACTACAAAGGCTAGAGGCAAGGCATTACTTTCCTGTATACCAAGAAGATGCTTCACATGATAAAGTTCTTCTTAAGTTTGCAAAGTTGGATTTCAACCTATTGCAGAAAGTGCACCAGAAAGAACTTTCTGACATTGCCAGGTCAGTTATTAAGCTCCATTTCAGAGTACTTGCAAGTATTGTGAGTAAGCTAGCTTATACATGATGATATGATTATTGTAGGTAATTGATGGAATGATTATTTTAAATTATGTTTTACAGCTGGTGGAAAGACTTGGACATTTCAAGGAAGCTACCATTTATCAGAGACAGGGTGGTTGAATGCTATTTTTGGATACTGGGAGTGTACTTTGAGCCCAATATTGCTGCCAGGAGGATGCTAACCAAAGTGATCTCCATGACCTCTGTTATTGATGATATCTATGATGTGTATGGTACAATTGAAGAACTTGACCTCTTTACTGAAGCAATCAAGAGGTTGAGATTGAGACACATCCCGATCATATTTGCATTTATTCTTAATTTTTTCTAATTAACTGGGAAAACTAAATTGAACAGAAACTACCTATTTTACAGGTGGGATATGAGTGGTGCAAATAAACTCCCGGAGTACATGAAATTTTGTTATCAGTCACTCCTAGACGTTTACACTGAAATGGAGCAAAACCTAGGTGAAGAAAAATCATATCGCATCCAGTATGCAATAGAAGTAGTAAGCATCATAGCTTTTATATTCCGGCAAATTAAGCAAAAAAAAAAAACAAACAAACAAACATATATCACAGGAAATATTATGTTTGACTATATTATATGTTTCAAAAACATTAGTATTTGTCTTGATTCTGAATTGCTTGTATCTACGTACATATGTTGTCTCAGATGAAGAATCAAGTTAGAGCATACCACCATGAAGCCAAATGGTTCCACCAGAAATACATACCAACAATGGATGAATATATGCCCTTTGCTCTTGTTACCTCTGCCTACGCAATGTTAGCGACCACATCCTTAGTCGGAATGGGAGAACTTGTCACGAAGGATTCCTTCGAATGGTTGTTCAGTGACCCTAAATAGTCACAGCTTCAGCAGTGGTTTGCCGACTCATGGATGACATCGTGTCACACAAGGTTTAATTATTTCTCCTTTTGTTCTTTATAATAATAATTTATAAAATTGCCTTGTTAATTTATATACTAACATATATAAATGATTCTTCAATAATAATACTTACAGTTTGAGCAAAAGAGAGGGCACGTTGCTTCGGCTGTTGAATGCTACATGACACAGCACAATGTTACAAAAGAAGAAGTAGTCCATGAATTGAGGAAACAAGTGACAGATGCATGGAAGGATATAAACAAAGAGTGCCTCTACCCAATCGAAGTTCCCATGCCAATTCTCATGCGAGTTCTCAACCTTGCATGTGTCATTGATGTTGTGTACAAGGACGAAGGTTGCTACACACATGCTAGAATTGTGCTCAAAGATTTTGTGGCATCTTTAATGGTGGATCCTATGCCCTTATAAGCGTCATGGACCTCTGCATCGGTGGTTGTCGATCACAAGGAATAGTTGATAGGTTTACATTTACGTGTTATTAAAGACAAAGAAAACAATCTTGTAGAATAAATTAATAAGTTTAGCAGATTGCTCAACACATGCATCTAAATATATGAGGTCGGGGCCTAGAGATCATAGAAAATATGAAAGATTTCTTGGTCTCTTTCTTCTTATTCTGATGACATGACTGTTTTAGTAACTGTTTAAATTCAAGTTAATGTCTTAATAAAGTGAATTGTGAACAACTCGAGTTGCAAATATATTATTATAAGTTTCTAATTCTTAATTAGTAGCACTAGCTTGTATAAAAATTGGTCATTATCTTAAAAAATCTATGANGTGCTATTTTTGGATACTGGGAGTGTACTTTGAGCCCAATATTGCTGCCAGGAGGATGCTAACCAAAGTGATCTCCATGACCTCTGTTATTGATGATATCTATGATGTGTATGGTACAATTGAAGAACTTGACCTCTTTACTTAAGCAATCGAGAGGTTGAGATTGAGACACATCCTGATCATATTTGTATTTATTCTTTAATTTTTTTTATTAACTAGGGAAATATAATTGTCCAAAAACTATCTATTTTACAGGTGGGGTATTAGTGCCACAGATAAACTACCGGAATACATGAAAATAAGTTACCTGGCACTCCTAGACGTTTACATTGAAATGGAGCAAAGCCTAGGTGAAGAAAAATCATATCGCGTCCAGTATGCAATAGAAGCAGTAAGCATCATAGCTTTTATATTCAGAGAAATTAAGCAAAAAAAAAAAAAAAACATATATAATAGGAAATATTATGTTTGACTATATTTTATGTTTCGAAAACATTAGTATTTGTCCTGATTGTGAATTGCTTGTATCTACGTACGTATGTTGTCTCAGATGAAGAATCAAGTTAGAGCATACCACCATGAAGCCAAATGGTTCCACCAGAAATACATACCAACAATGGATGAATATATGCCCCTTGCTCTTGTTCTCTCTGCCTACGCAATGTTAGCGACCACATCCTTAGTCGGAATGGGAGAACTTGTCACAAAGGATTCATTCGAATGGTTGTTTAGTGACCCTAAAATGGTCACAGATTCAGCAATGGTTTGCCGACTCATGGATGACATCGTGTCACACAAGGTTTAATTATTTCTCCTTTTTTTTATTTATAATAATAATTTATAAAATTGCCCTATTAATTTATATACTAACATATATAAATGATTCTTCAATAATAATACTTGCAGTTCGAGCAAAAGAGAGGGCACGTTGCTTCGGCTGTTGAATGCTACATGACACATCATGGTGTTACAGAAGAAGAAGCAGTCCATGAATTGAGGAAACAAGTGACAGATGCATGGAAGGATATAAACAAAGAGTGCCTCTACCCAACCGAAGTCCCCATGCCAATTCTTATGCGAGTTCTCAACCTTGCACGTGTCATTGATGTCGTGTACAAGGATGAAGATGGCTACACACAAATTGTGCTGAAAGATTTTGTGGCATCTTTAATGGTGGATCCTGTGCCCTTATAAGCGTCATGGAGCTCTGCATCGGTTGTTGTTGATCACAAGGAATAGTTGATAGGTTTATGTTTACGTTTTAATAAAGAAAAAGAAAACGACCTTGTAGAATAAATTAATAAGTTTAGCAGATTGCTTAACACATGCATCTAAATATATAAGGTCGGTGCAAGGAGACCATATAAAATATGAAAGATTTCTTGGTCTCTTCTTTCTTATTCTGATGGTATGACTGTTTTAGTAACAGTTTAAATTAAAGTTATTGTCTTAATAAAGTGAATTGAGTTGCAAATATATTATTATAAGTTTCTAATACTTAATTAGTAGCACTAGCTTATATAAAAATTGGTCGTTCTCTTAAAAAATTTATGACTCGGCTTGATTCGGGCTTAAGCCTAGGCTGGGGAAAGACTACCAGGCATTCAATCCGGCACAAAAGTTCTTGTATTTGGGACAGGCCTATGAATTAGAGAAACCCCAAACAAATCTCCAGGCTTTGCTGACTAGGCTTCTGGCTAGCCCAGCTTAAACACATGCAACTTTAAAAACTCTAAAAACTCTCTCATTCTGCAACACCCAAGCTCAATTACTCACGCTAGTCTTGAAAAATAATTAAGAGTTTAGTGATCAGCTTATAATGTTGTCTTCCAAGCGTAGAAGCTGTCAAAGTAATACAAGGGTAAGTCCCAAGATCGAATTCACAGGGACAATGGGTTATCAAAGCGTTTGTGAGATTTTCTTTGTGTAAAAAATGTATCGATTATGAAAGATGAAAATGGATGTGGATCTATGTTTCTAAAATTACTAAAACTAAGAGACTTAGAGAAAGTGTGTAGCAAATGAATTAAACTTGCAAGAAACAATAAAACAAACACTTGGGATTCAATTTTCACCCACTGAGTTGGAGATGGATTTACTTCTTTTTTTTTTCATCTTCTCTCAACCATGCTCCCATTCCTAGAAGTCATGATCGAATAATATAGCAATGAACCACAAATCTTAGTCTAATAAAACTACTTGATGGATTATATAACAATTGTAAAATAATGAAAGAAAGCCATCAAAATCTTGTTACTTGCTCAAGTATCAATTGTGCCTTTACGTCTACAACTGATCTAAACCAAGAACAAAGAACTTCAATCCTTTCTAGATGTAAACTGAAATATCATCCAACAAGTTAATCATTGAAATCCCATAACATTGAAGAAAATCCACCCCAAAACAGTCACAGGTTACTCATTGAATCCCAAGCCTAAAATCTAGCCTATCATTTCTAAATTAGTAAAATGTTTAACAATGATGAACCTTAACATTTTAAATTGCTGTATAAAAATAAATGCAGAAAAATAAATATGACAAGCCGAAAGAAGCTAATCTGAGAACAATTAAGAAATAAAACTTAAACCCCAGCCGAGAATCCACTGGGTCTATAACGAAAGTGAGCTTATAATGAAAATAAAAGCTAAACGAAACGGAACAAAAATAAATAAATAAATTGCTCAACGCTACAACCGAAAGGAGTAAAAACTAAAGATGAAAAGAAAAAAACTACAGAACTGAACGAAAATAAATGCCTGAACGAAAAGAAAGAAGCAGCCAAAAAAAAAAAGGTTCATCCCGCCGCCTCTCTTAATGAGGTCTGAAAACGAAAAAAAAGAAACTGAAACTAAAGCTCAAGCTCTCAATGATGAAAATGAAAAGTAGCAATAAAAATGAAAAGCAGCTGCCCTTTTCCAGGTTCTATCCATCTAAAAGAAAAAAAATGAAACTGAACGAAGTCACCGTAAAATGAAAACTAATAACCGAAAACTTTTCAACGTAAAAGCAAGAAAAAAAATGAAGTTAAAACCAGCCGCCTCCAAGGTCTTGCCGCCTGCTACCAAACGAAAAAGAAAGAAAAATAAAGCTCTACTGTGTTGCGCCGAATGTAAAACCAAAAGAAAAATTATGAAAATCTGCTGCTAGCGTAAACGAAAAGAACAAAAAAAAAACCAGAAAAACCAAAGCTGCCGCCGTCTATTAGGTCCAAACGAAAAAGCAAAGTCTATGAAAAACTACAAACTGCCTGAACTCGCTACGTAAAACTGCAAGAAAAACCAAAGTATATGAAAAACTACAAACTGCTCTGAACTCCCTACGTAAAACTGCAGGAAAAACCAAAGTATATGAAAAACTACAAACTACCTGAACTCCCTACGTAAAACTGCAGGAAAAACCAAAGTATATCTAAAACTCCCCTGCCCACACGTCCGTCTGCTCTTTTAAACTGCAAAGAAAATCCAGAAAGTGCTTGGTTCTGCTGCTTTCCATCCGTGTGATCAATGCTCCAGAAGAAAGCCAGCACTAAAGAAAAAGGAAACAACTTCAATCTAACAATTTCCTCAGTAGAATTTCGATCCAAAAATGTGGAGCATACTTCCTCAAACTCCTTGAGGTGCAGGTAGGGATTTTCAGAATCCATCCTATGAAAATGAGGCAATAATGGTATCATTCCAGGTTTAAAATTGAAAGTATGAGCATTCAAAGGTGTAATGATGCATGATGGAGTGGTGGTCCTAATAGGATGCAAATATTCTCTAAGTGTCCTGTTGGGATTTGCCATTTCCCCATCATTGCGTCCTTCTTCTTCAGCCATGTTACTATGAGTGTCAACTGATGATTCAAATGCTGAATTAAGAGAAACAGATGATGCACTCGATGATGAGGTCGATGATTCAGTCCTAGCAAGTCTATGTGTGCTATCTCTAGCCCAACCAGACATGCAACTTCAACACAAAACAAGATAACAGTAAACCAGTAAAATGAGAGGTAAAGATATCACCCAGGCTGTGAAGAGGTTCACAGCTCCATAAACATCCTCTCAGAAAGAAAAAAAATACTCTGATAAACACCAGTTGTCCCCGGCAACGGCGCCAAAAACTTGATCAGCTTATAATGTTGTCTTCCAAGCGTAGAAGCTGTCAAAGTAATACAAGGGTAAGTCCCAAGATCGAATTCACAGGGACAATGGGTTATCAAAGCGTTTGTGAGATTTTCTTTGTGTAAAAGATGTATCGATTATGAAAGATGAAAATGGATGTGGATCTATGTTTCTAAAATTACTAAAACTAAGAGACTTAGAGAAAGTGTGTAGCAAATGAATTAAACTTGCAAGAAACAATAAAACAAACACTTGGGATTCAATTTTCACCCACTGAGTTGGAGATGGATTTACTTCTTTTTTTTTTCATCTTCTCTCAACCATGCTCCCATTCCTAGAAGTCATGATCGAATAATATAGCAATGAACCACAAATCTTAGTCTAATAAAACTACTTGATGGATTATATAACAATTGTAAAATAATGAAAGAAAGCCATCAAAATCTTGTTACTTGCTCAAGTATCAATTGTGCCTTTACGTCTACAACTGATCTAAACCAAGAACAAAGAACTTCAATCCTTTCTAGATGTAAACTGAAATATCATCCAACAAGTTAATCATTGAAATCCCATAACATTGAAGAAAATTCACCCCAAAACAGTCACAGGTTACTCATTGAATCCCAAACCTAAAATCTAGCCTATCATTTCTAAATTAGTAAAATGTTTAACAATGATGAACCTTAACATTTTAAATTGCTGTATAAAAATAAATGGAGAAAAATAAATATGACAAGCCGAAAGAAGCTAATCTGAGAACAATTAAGAAATAAAACTTAAACCCCAGTCGAGAATCCACTGGGTCTATAACGAAAGTGAGCTTATAATGAAAATAAAAGCTAAACGAAACGGAACAAAAATAAATAAATAAATTGCTCAACGCTACAACCGAAAGGAGTAAAAACTAAAGATGAAAAGAAAAAAACTACAGAACTGAACGAAAATAAATGCCTGAATGAAAAGAAAGAAGCAGCCAAAAAAAAAAAGGTTCATCCCGCCGCCTCTCTTAATGAGGTCTGAAAACGAAAAAAAAGAAACTGAAACTAAAGCTCAAGCTCTCAATGATGAAAATGAAAAGTAGCAATAAAAATGAAAAGCAGCTGCCCTTTTCCAGGTTCTATCCATATAAAAGAAAAAAAATGAAACTGAACGAAGTCACCGTAAAATGAAAACTAATAACCGAAAACTTTTCAACGTAAAAGCAAGAAAAAAAAATGAAGTTAAAACCAGCCGCCTCCAAGGTCTTGCCGCCTGCTACCAAACGAAAAAGAAAGAAAAATAAAGCTCTACTGTGTTGCGCCGAATGTAAAACCAAAAGAAAAATTATGAAAATCTGCTGCTAGCGTAAACGAAAAGAACAAAAAAAAAACCAGAAAAACCAAAGCTGCCGCCGTCTATTAGGTCCAAACGAAAAAGCAAAGTCTATGAAAAACTACAAACTGCCTGAACTCGCTACGTAAAACTGCAGGAAAAACCAAAGTATATGAAAAACTACAAACTGCTTGAACTCCCTACGTAAAACTGCAGGAAAAACCAAAGTATATGAAAAACTACAAACTACCTGAACTCCCTACGTAAAACTGCAGGAAAAACCAAAGTATATCTAAAACTCCCATGCCCACACGTCCGTCTGCTCTTTTAAACTGCAAAGAAAATCCAGAAAGTGCTTGGTTCTGCTGCTTTCCATCCGTGTGATCAATGCTCCAGAAGAAAGCTAGCACTCTCATTCTCTCGGTCTGCCATGTGCCTGTTAACTTTCTGGGTGTGTGTTTGCTGAGTTTTGATTTCTGCATGTGTACTTAACTTTTCTGCATGTGCGCTGTGTTGATGTTTCCAGGTTGGTTTCTGCAAGTGCTGCACGCTGGGTTTTCCTGCATGTGTGCTTTCCTTTTGATGCATGTGTTTGTGAGCTGCAAGTTTCACTTTCTGCATGTGCTTCTTCATTCTGCATCCGTGAGTTGTTGATGCCATTCTACTGCATGTGTGTTTGCTGAGCTTTAACTTTCTGCATCCGTGAGCTGTGTGCTGTATGTGCTGGTTTGAGTTCCAGCCGTGAGTGTGAGTGGCTTTCAATGGATTTCCTGCATGTGCATTAAAAAATGTATTTCTTTCAAAGGTAAATATAGAACTTTATGTGTATAAAATATTGACATCAATTAATTTGACATTCAATATTAGAATTTGATGCATAATTAAGTGTTCAATCCTTATTTGATAAAATAAATCACTCATTTAAACAACTTAATCATGCAATTCTAACCCTTTATCANTGCCCTTTTCCAGGTTCTATCCATCTAAAAGAAAAAAAATGAAACTGAACGAAGTCACCGTAAAATGAAAACTAATAACCGAAAACTTTTCAACGTAAAAGCAAGAAAAAAAATGAAGTTAAAACCAGCCGCCTCCAAGGTCTTGCCGCCTGCTACCAAACGAAAAAGAAAGAAAAATAAAGCTCTACTGTGTTGCGCCGAATGTAAAACCAAAAGAAAAATTATGAAAATCTGCTGCTAGCGTAAACGAAAAGAACAAAAAAAAAACCAGAAAAACCAAAGCTGCCGCCGTCTATTAGGTCCAAACGAAAAAGCAAAGTCTATGAAAAACTACAAACTGCCTGAACTCGCTACGTAAAACTGCAGGAAAAACCAAAGTATATGAAAAACTACAAACTGCTTGAACTCCCTACGTAAAACTGCAGGAAAAACCAAAGTATATGAAAAACTACAAACTACCTGAACTCCCTACGTAAAACTGCAGGAAAAACCAAAGTATATCTAAAACTCCCATGCCCACACGTCCGTCTGCTCTTTTAAACTGCAAAGAAAATCCAGAAAGTGCTTGGTTCTGCTGCTTTCCATCCGTGTGATCAATGCTCCAGAAGAAAGCTAGCACTCTCATTCTCTCGGTCTGCCATGTGCCTGTTAACTTTCTGGGTGTGTGTTTGCTGAGTTTTGATTTCTGCATGTGTACTTAACTTTTCTGCATGTGCGCTGTGTTGATGTTTCCAGGTTGGTTTCTGCAAGTGCTGCACGTGGGTTTTCCTGCATGTGTGCATGAGCTGTGTGAGTTGCTTGTGTGCTGTCATTCCACTTTCTGCATGTGCTGAGTTTTCTGCATGTGTTTGTTCTTATTTCTAGCCGTGAGTTCCTTCTGCATGTGTGCTTTCCTGCAAGTGTTTCTGCTTTCTGCAAGTGTGCCGTGAGTGGCATTTTTTTATTTTCTGCATGTGCTTCTTCTCTTTTTTTCTGCATGTGTGAGTTGTTGCATTGATGTGTCGAGTTGATGGCCAGCTGTTCTGCTGCACTGCTGCACGTCCGAGTGCTTTCGTGCATGTGTGAGTTTCTGTAAAACCAGCTTTCAATCCTCTGCATCCGTGAGTTGCAGCTTGTGTGAGCTGCCCGAGTGTTGCTTTCCTTTTGATGCATGTGTTTGTGAGCTGCAAGTTTCACTTTCTGCATGTGCTTCTTCATTCTGCATCCGTGAGTTGTTGATGCCATTCTACTGCATGTGTGTTTGCTGAGCTTTAACTTTCTGCATCCGTGAGCTGTGTGCTGTATGTGCTGGTTTGAGTTCCAGCCGTGAGTGTGAGTGGCTTTCAATGGATTTCCTGCATGTGCATTAAAAAATGTATTTCTTTCAAAGGTAAATATAGAACTTTATGTGTATAAAATATTGACATTCAATATTAGAATTTGATGCATAATTAAGTATTCAATCCTTATTTGATAAAATAAATCACTCATTTAAACAACTTAATCATGCAATTCTAACCCTTTATCATTTAGTCATGAAAAAGTTGCTTGTGAGGCTAATCATGGGCCTAAACTCCATGGTTTAAAGGCCCATCGCATGTAACATGATCAACTTCCGACATGGTTAACTGTGTTAAGCCCCTGATTCTTTGGATGTGAAAAGTAGTTGTTAATATGCCCCATGAATAAGCGCGACTACAAAAAAAAAAAAAAAAAGATTTTTTCGATCAATTTATAGTAACGAAAAGATTATTAACAATTTAAATTAGTTATTAATAGTCTTTTTGTTATTATTAATTAGTCGCAAAAGTCCGTTTTTCTTGCTGCTAGCTTTATAACACTTCAGGTATTAAGGCAGGCGAAACTAGCGTACCATTAATTAAATATATAACATTTTTATTTGGTTAATAAGTATGGGTAGCCACTTAAGATTTAACGTGAGATTTTGGATAGACTACGTGGCTAAATTTTTATTTTGGTCAAATATAGTTTGTTGGGCATAAATTACATTTAACAGGCCGATATTTCAAAAACCTTATTCCAGATTTATTGTATAATTTTGTATTAGCCTACAAGTTATTATTTTTTATTATCTCGGAGTTTAATTACGTCCAAGAGCCAAAATGTTTTTTAAGCCCATCAAGATTTAACAAATGATTTTGGACTCAATAAATGAGTTAAACCCATTTAATAATTTATGGATAAGGAGGACATTTTTTATGCACTGTACGAAGATTTATTCTAAAATCCCAACACGACTATTAAATATCTCATGCATGTTTCATCAATTTTTTTTTTAAATCTTTTCTAGGGTTTCGGCTAGCTATATAAATACATGCACACCCATGTACGTAGAAACTCCCACAAGCTAGGGCTGCCGCACATTCACTCCCCCACGTCTCCACGTCCAGGCAGCACCAAACTCATGCACACAACCCAGATTTTCCTCCACCATATTCCCACCTTTCCCAGCCATTTTCAATCTTTTTTAATAGAAGTCCCATTTAGCAACACCATCTCCAATACAACGTACGGAGCCAATAAACTTCAAAAATGTCTTTCCAAGTTTCAGCAGTAGCTGCTCTAACAGTTCAGAATCGTGTTATGCCCGAAACTAACCGTCGCTCAGCAAATTTTCAACCCAGCATTTGGGGTGACCATTTCCTCTCATATGCATCTGAATTCCTGGTAATTAATGATTGATATGTGTTTTGAACTCTCGTAAATCAAACACTACTTTTACATTTCTTGGTCTAACTAACACTAGTTTTATAAGCCCTTACTTTTCAAGAGATAATATTTTAATCTTGAAGGAATGATATTATTCCATGACGAGTCACAGTACTAGTGCATATATACTTTTTGCTCGTGCAGGAATCTGATGCGAAAATGATGTTGTGCCGAAAGCCGCCCAGAAATCACACCCACAATAGATAGAGACAATATTTAAGTGGTTCGGCAACTTGCCTACGTCCACTGAAGCGAAAATTCAATTTTTCAATATGTTTGTACAAAATTACAAACACTCATCAACAATCTCTCTATCTCTCAAATGGCACTCCGTTCTGGGTTTCCCCAAAACCCAAATTTCGCCCCAAGCCTCCTGCCTCGATCTCTCACCGTAGTGAGGATGGGGTGGGTGGGTTGCAAACCCAAACCCATTTCATACTTGGGTGGTCTTGGTTCAACAATCACCCCCTCCACCCAAGTGTGTCATATTAGGATGCTTACAAAATGATTCATTCTTCAAATGAATGCACTCCTTCATTGGAATGCTTGTCAGCTATGAGAGATCCGCTATCAAATGCATCTTCAGGTACGTCTTCAAATGGATGTCCAGATGCCTCTCCAAATGCATCAGCATCGTCTACACCCACGGAGCTTGCAAAGGATTTTCTTCAGAGGAGATTTACAAGTGCTTTACTGCACAATCTCAACTCTCTAGGATTCTTCTTTTCGCTCGAGTCCATGAGTCCACACTCATGTACACCTTGAGCAAACTGAGTTTCGCTTGTACCACAGCCGAGCGAATAATCTACCTGGTGCCTTTACAGCTTTCAAAACCAGGCTCCATAATCCTACAATCACACCAATCTCCAACTTGGAGACTAGTTCTCAACATGCCGAGCTCTATCTCCAGCATGATCCCTTATCATCTATGCAATTTTACAGCTCATGTCTTCAACTTAGAAGACTAACTAAAGTGATGCATAACTTTAGTTCATCACGTACAGTGCCCTTAATCAACACATCTATATAGGGCAACTCATCTCCCACTGCATTGGGAATCAATGGTCTCGCATGGACCTTGACACATATCAGAGAACCTGTTGCTGAGGTCTCCTTCTCTGATCTGACTGACTCATCATCTTCCTGCTATCTTCAGTCGATATGCGCATCTTGTGTGCAGTCTCTGACTTGCATAATCTCCTTTCTTGCAAGATTTTTCTTCATACCGTAGTTCACTACCTTCATTCAGCAGGATACAATTTAAGGTAGTAACCACCATGGAAGTCTGATCATCTTGGCAGCCATGTGATCATTAACTTTAGGTGTAGATATTCAGCAAGAAATACAACGTCTTGCATTTCTTCAGTCACCGTATTCACAACATCATTCTCAGTTTTCTCCTAATTTTAGCAGTCTCTTGTGGCCTGTCTTGCCACAAACTTGAGATCTTGCCAGAATCTCTTCTGCGCACCTCCTCATCTAGGATAAGATCTCTTCAACTTTGTCTTCTTTGCAGAATTACTCATAGTCATTCTCATGACCTCCCAACTTTTTGACCGCAACGCCAAATACTATTGGGCAACAATAGTACCTTCTGCCTTTTCTGAAATTGAACAATTTCTTCATCAGCACTTTGTTATTTGCAACTGGCTTTTCAAAGAAAGCCACACTGAGATCCGGTGCGGTTCTCCTTTTAATAACAATATGCTTCATGAATTGTATGACTGCCAAAACCTGCTGATATAACACGTTAATCAGCATCGTCCAATGATCTGAAGTTTGCTCCATCAAACTTCACGATCCCAACTGGCTTAAATCAAGCCCAAGCGAATGAGTCTGTCACGACTCCAACTGGCTACGATCAAGCCCACAGCAAATGAGTCTGTCACGACTCCAACTGGCTACGATCAAGCGAGTCCGTCACGACTCCAACTGGCTACGATCAAGCCCACAGGAAATGAGTCCTTCATGACTCCAACTAGCTACGATCAAGCTCATAACCGATCTGAAGTATGAACGGTCTAGATCATTAGTACCGATGGCGAATCTCAACATTCCCACCGTACAGATGAGTTCGGAATGATCCAAATAGTTTGTTAGCACTATTTGATCATTGCAATTGAACTCCAACCGGCATAGATCATGCCCAAAATGATCTGCAACTCTTGGACAGTTCAGATCGACAGTACCGATGGTGAATCTAAACATTCCCACCATACAGATGAGTCCGGTATGATCCAAATAGTTTGTCAGCACTATTTGATCATCGCAATTGAACTCCAACTGGCATAGATCATGCCCAAAATGATCTGCAACTCCTGGACAGTTCAGATCGACAGTACCGATGGCGAATCTCAACATTCCCACCGTACAGATGAGTTCGGTATGATCTAAATAGTTTGTCAGCACTATTTGATCATCGCAATTGAACTCCAACCGGCATAGATCATGCCCAAAATGATCTGCAACTTCTGGACAGTTCAGATCGACAGTGCCGATGGCGAATCTCAACATTCCCACCACACAGATGAGTCCAGAATGATCCAAATAGTTTGACATCACCATTTGATCATCACAATTAGACTCTAACTGGCGTAGATCTAGCTCAACATGATCTGAAAAACGGACGATCCAGATCATCTGGCGCGTGAGATGCACGCGTGGAGCTGTGCAAGTGAGGGGCGCGTGGGCGAGTGTATCGATGCTCCGATCTTCTACTGGCGTGTGCAGGCTCTTTCGACCTCTGTTTTCGATTCTGTTTGCGGCAACAGATTCGTCTCGACGCGAGGAACACCCTGGAGTGGTCAAAATTTAATTTTGAGCACTTTGATTTCTGGACAACTCGAATCTGACAAGATTTGATGACTTACTTCCTGTCATTGCTTTGATGAATTTATTGTAGAAATAAATAGTACCTCACTAAGTCAGTTCCCAGGAAAGATTGGAGGGTCACAATGGACACACTTAAAATTTCCAATCTCCTAGACAGAACCTTCTTAGACTGTACGTATCCACACTACCATACCAAAACTCCACCCCACAAAAAGAACCTAGTGGCTCTGATACCAATTGTTGTGCCAGAAACCGCCCAGAAATCACACCCACAATAGATAGAGACAATATTTAAGTGGTTCGGCAACTTGCCTACGTCCACTGAAGCAGAAATTCAATTTTTCAATATGTTTGTACAAAATTACAAACACTCATCAACAATCTCTTTATCTCTCAAATGGCACTCCGTTCTGGGTTTCCCCAGAACCCAAATTTCGCCCCAAACCTCCTGCCTCGATCTCTCACCGTAGTGAGGATGGGGTGGGTGGGTTGCAAACCCAAACCCATTTCATACTTGGGTGGTCTTGGTTCAACAAATGAGGCAACAAATTGAGGAATTGAAGGAAAATGTGAGGACGCTGCTCACAGCTACGGTTGAGAACCCTTCACAAAACCTGAACTTGGTTGATGTAATTCAGCGCTTAGGCGTGTCTTACCATTTTGATAATGAGATTCAAGAAATTCTGCAACAACTGCAACAACTGCAGAAGACTCATGAAAGTGATGACCTCGAATATAATGATGACCTCTACACTGTTGCCTTGCTGTTTCGACTACTTAGACAAGACGGTTATTACGTTTCATGAGGTAAAATATGCTTGCTTCCGTTCTACAGGCTTGCAAAATTATTTTTCTAGGGAAACATAATCAACTAATTAAACATTTTAAAAGTAAAAGACAACCCGTTTCACGTTATGGGATTAAAAAGTACCTAACCGTACTATTTAATACACATACACACATATATATTAATCTCCTTCCATGGGGTGACTCATTTGATGTCATTGGAATATTGTGAAGTAGATATGTTCAACAAGTTCAAGGACAGCAAAGGGAATTTTAAGGGATCGCTTTGCAATGATGTGAAAGGAATTTTAAGCTTGTATGAAGCCACACATTTCAGGGTAAAAGGTGAAGATATATTGGATGAGGCTCGTCTTCACTACTACACATCTTAAGTCTGTAGAGTCCCAATTAAGCGAAACTCTAGCAGCACAAGTAACCCATGCCTTGAAATAGCCTATTCGAAAAGGACTACAAAGGCTAGAGGCAAGGCATTACTTTCCTGTATACCAAGAAGATGCTTCACATGATAAAGTTCTTCTTAAGTTTGCAAAGTTGGATTTCAACCTATTGCAGAAAGTGCACCAGAAAGAACTTTCTGACATTGCCAGGTCAGTTATTAAGCTTCATTTCAGAGTACTTGCAAGTATTGTGAGTAAGCTAGCTTATACATGATGATATGATAATTGTAGGTAATTGATGGAATGATTATTTTAAATTATGTTTTACAGCTGGTGGAAAGACTTGGACATTTCAAGGAAGCTACCATTTATCAGAGACAGGGTGGTTGAATGCTATTTTTGGATACTGGGAGTGTACTTTGAGCCCCAATATTGCTGCCAGGAGGATGCTAACCAAAGTGATCTCCATGACCTCTATTATTGATGATATCTATGATGTGTATGGTACAATTGAAGAACTTGACCTCTTTACTGAAGCAATCAAGAGGTTGAGATTGAGACACATCCCAATCATATTTGCATTTATTCTTAATTTTTTCTAATTAACTGGGAAAACTAAATTGAACAGAAACTACCTATTCTACAGGTGGGATATGAGTGGTGCAAATAAACTCCTGGAGTACATGAAAATTTGTTATCAGGCACTCCTAGACGTTTACACTGAAATGGAGCAAAACCTAGGTGAAGAAAAATCATATCGCATCCAGTATGCAATAGAAGCAGTAAGCATCATAGCTTTTATATTCTGGCAAATTAAGCAAAAAAAAAAAAAAAAACAAACAAACATATATCACAGGAAATATTATGTTTGACTATATTATATGTTTCAAAAACATTAGTATTTGTCTTGATTCTGAATTGCTTGTATCTACGTACATATGTTGTCTCAGATGAAGAATCAAGTTAGAGCATACCACCATGAAGCCAAATGGTTCCACTAGAAATACATACCAACAATGGATGAATATATGCCCTTCGCTCTTGTTACCTCTGCCTACGCAATGTTAGCGACCACATCCTTAGTCGGAATGGGAGAACTTGTCACAAAGGATTCCTTCGAATGGTTGTTCAGTGACCCTAAATAGTCACAGCTTCAGTAGTGGTTTGCCGACTCATGGATGACATCGTGTCACACAAGGTTTAATTATTTCTCCTTTTGTTCTTTATAATAATAATTTATAAAATTGCCTTGTTAATTTATATACTAACATATATAAATGATTCTTCAATAATAATACTTACAGTTTGAGCAAAAGAGAGGGCACGTTGCTTCGGCTGTTGAATGCTACATGACACAGCACAATGTTACAAAAGAAGAAGCAGTCCATGAATTGAGGAAACAAGTGACAGATGCATGGAAGGATATAAACAAAGAGTGCCTCTACCCAATCGAAGTTCCCATGCCAATTCTCATGCGAGTTCTCAACCTTGCATGTGTCATTGATGTTGTGTACAAGGACGAAGGTTGCTACACACATGCTAGAATTGTGCTCAAAGATTTTGTGGCATCTTTAATGGTGGATCCTATGCCCTTATAAGCGTCATGGACCTCTGCATCGGTGGTTGTCGATCACAAGGAATAGTTGATAGGTTTACATTTACGTGTTATTAAAGACAAAGAAAACAATCTTGTAGAATAAATTAATAAGTTTAGCAGATTGCTCAACACATGCATCTAAATATATGAGGTCGGGGCCTAGAGATCATAGAAAATATGAAAGATTTCTTGGTCTCTTTCTTCTTATTCTGATGACATGACTGTTTTAGTAACTGTTTAAATTCAAGTTAATGTCTTAATAAAGTGAATTGTGAACAACTCGAGTTGCAAATATATTATTATAAGTTTCTAATTCTTAATTAGTAGCACTAGCTTGTATAAAAATTGGTCATTATCTTAAAAAATCTATGACTCGACTTGATTCGGGCTTAAGCCTAGGCTGGGGAAAGACTACCGGGCCTTCAATCAAGCAACAAAAATTCTTGTATTTGGGACTGGGCCTATGAATTAGAGTAATCCCAAACAAATCTCCAGGCTTGGCAGACTAGGCTTCTAGCTAGCCCAGCTTAAACACATGTAACTTTAAAAAATCTCTCATTCTGCAACACCCAAACACAATTACACACTCTAGTTGCATGTGATTGAATAATAATTAAGGTCCCGTTTAATTACACAGATGAGATGAGATGAAATGAGATGTTTTAAATAGTAATGAATAAAATATTATTATAATATAATTTTTTAATATTAAATTTGTATTGAAACTTTAAAAAGGTAAATTGTTTATTATATTTTGTATGAGGATTTTAAAAAGTTGTAATGATGAGTTGAGATGAGATGTTTTAGATTTTGATAACCAATCGGGGCCTGATGAAAAAGTCATGAAAAAGTTGCTTGTGCAGCTAACAATGGGCCTAAACTCCATGATTTAGAGGCCCATTGCATGTAATACCGACTACCATGGTTATCTATGTCAAGCCCCTGATTCTTTTGATGTGAAAAGTAGTTGTAATAATGTCCCATGAGCAGAAGTTTTGCTACACTTCAGGTACTAAGTCAGGCGAAACTTACGTATTATTAATTTTAGAATAATTCTTATTGCAGTCCACAGATGTGGAATGCTTTGCAGGCCTAATGAAACGGCAGCGTTTCATTTAATCTAAATGAAACAGAGGGTTTCAGGACATGCAAATCACTTATCTCTGTGAGTGAAAAATCCCTTGAAGGAGTAGAGGAACTCACCCTCGTCCTCACCCCATCGCCGTTAGCGTCGCTTCGGTATTTATTTGAACCCAGATGGAAAAATCTCGATTTCTTCACCCTCATCATCACCCTCCCCATTGCCTCATTCTACGAAATCTTCATCTTCTTGACATTCTCCAGTCACCCCACCTACTGATTCTCATTTTTCCTGTAATCAGTGACACTTTTTCTCTTTTGGGCATTGATCATTCTCGTCATTCTCCATGAATACACAAACCATTTGCTTATAAATGAAGGTTTTGTATTCTTATAGCTGGAATTTCGTTTGTGTATTATTTGTTAGGTGCGTTAATGATCCTTTGTGTAGGTTTTTCCTTGTATTTATCAGTCAACCTTTCGGCGTTCTTTGCTGAGTTTTTGTTATGATCATCAGGGTTGGTTTTCAAGGGCACTTGGGTGTTATAGACCAGCTTGTCTTTGTACACTGATGTATTTAGTTTAAAAGGGTGCAAAAAAATGTCGATATCGTTGGCTCAGGGAAATGCTGATGTGCAATTTGATCTTCAAGATGATAGGTTAATGGGTGTTGCTCTGATGAATTTTGTCTCTGATTTCACATTTTCTTTTCTATTAATTTAATTGATTTATAGCCAAATCCCTTTTTCATATTTTTCTAGGCATTTTATCATGTTTGCTTCTGGAAAATTTGTATTGGGTTTTGGAAAAAACAAGAACTGCAAACTATCAAAATGGAAGAAAAGAGAAACGAGTGAGATAGAGCTGGAGAGCAAAATGCTTGAGGAAAATGTTAAAAAAACAAACAGCATATTCTGTCAATGGTGGAGGTGTTTTTTCCGTCGATGGTGGAGAAGATTGGGTTGTGGTGGTTGACACTAGGTTGGAGATTTGGTTGGGGGGGGCGCGACAGTACTGCTTCAGAAGAGAAATATTGCAGAATACTTTACGTTTTCGTTTGGCTTTAAGTTGTAGAAGACTGAGGGATAAAGTAGTCATTTTTAGCCTAAAAATGGAGATAATCTAGTCATTTTATATGTTAGGACTGCGATACAACCCTCTTTAGAGGACTGTATATAGCATCTCTCTTAATTTTATATCTTTATATTACTAAGCATCAATAAGCAGGCAGGAGTCATATAACTTTTTCTGCCAATTTTGTCCATTTTTGTCACTTTTCATTCCACTTTTACCCTTGTTTGTCTGGTTCAATTCTCGTTTGTTTCAATTTTCTAGTTTTGTTGCTCTTTAGGCCTCATTTTTTTTCAGAGATGAAATGAGATGAGATAAATTGAGATAAGTTGAATAAAATATTATTAGAATATATTATTTTTATATTAAAATTTGAAAAAGTTATAATGATTAAGATGAGATAAGATGAGAGTGTAAAAGTGAACAAACCTTAATTTTCTGGAACATCAATTTACAGTATTTTATCTTTTTACATTTATGAACTTATCATTGCTTTCCACCACCTTCTTCCATTTCTAGAACATTAGCCCGCGTTTGAATCACCGCTTCACTCACTTTCTAGCAGATCAACCCCTTCCACCGCCTTCGTGTTTTGTCTCAATCAGTTTTTGGACTTAACTTATCTTCTCCCAGTGTCTTCTATTCACTTCTTTGTCTTCCTAGTGTCTTCTACTTAGACCAATCCACCATCTAATCCACTATATATATCCCAGCTGCCCAACCAAGAAAAATAAAACAGAGGAAAATATTTTCAAGATCAAAACATCGGAATGGCCACACCGGGGAATGGCCACACCGCCGCTCAAAACTCTGACATAACGAAGAAATTGATGCATCGCCGATATTGTTCATCAATTGGCTACTGATATACAACACCAGCGGCGTAGATAACCATACAATATCGTCCACATGCATTAACATAGAGCGATGGAGCCCTTCCCCTTCTTCATGACCACGCCACCCTTTCAAATAGGACTAAACCAAAGAGGACAACAACAACTTCACCTGCAACTACGACGGCCACACCTTCAACTACCTCCTCGAAAATGGCTTTTGCAAAAGTCATAAAATGAAAGAAAGATGACTTATTTGGGCAGAGATCTTAAAGTGATGTAGAAAGAAATAAGATTTGAGAGGCATGCATAGAGAGCCATAGAGCTTCTGGGGAGTTGCATACCCATATACTCAAACTTTCGTTTACAAACATTTGGATCATTTCAGGAGAGAAAAAATATTTACAAACAGAGGAACCAAAAATAAAAATACCTGAACTTTCTGAATTTAAAACCCCAACCTTTCGGATTCGCGAGATAAACACGAAATTACCAAAACAATGATACCCATATACACGAAGTGCCTCAATAGAGATAAGAGATAAGAGATTATAAGTTCTTCAAGCTAGATCTACGTCCAGGTCTAACAAAAAATTTTACGAGATCGAAGAAAATCACAAATTGAACAGCCAGATCTACCAAATGGAACAACAACACATGTGAAACACCCAAATCTACATCTAGGAAAAAATCATTAACAGATACTTTTTTAAAAAAAAAAATAAACAGAGAAATAAACATGGTTTTTTACATGTTTTGTTCAAAAACCAAACATGTAAAAAAAAAGCCAAAAAACAAACATGCAAAAAGGCAACCCATAATTTTTTTCACAAAACAACCAAGGCAAAAAAGAAGAAGAAGAAGATTAGAATGAAATAAGAAACTTCATTTCACATATACGAGAGCCTCGGTCTTAAACTCCATAATAAGATCACTTGGCACAGGAACCTAGAATCAAAGTTTAAAATACAAAAGCAAAAAATTAAAAGAGTGAATTCATGACACAGATTTCAAATGTCAAAAACATGTCTACCAATCCACCTCAAATTCCAATGAAAGTTAAAAATAAATAAAGGAAGACTATTTTAAATACAGAAGGAAAAGCAGAAATGACGATGATGTGATCATTTGAGAGTGTATGCTTACTTCCTGTCATCATTTCAAATTTTCAATTTCATTTAAGATATAATTTCCCTGCAAATCCATCCTTCAAATATTATATCAACTTCATCTCAACCAATCTGAAACCCCACACAGATGCTGCTTTTGTCTCTCTCTAGAATAGAGTTCTCTTTGCATCTCTCTGTAGTGCTTTGACAAATTTGGATTTTACCACCTCAACTCCGTCACCTTTTCTTCCCACCTCTCACACCATTTCTTTTACTATGGATATGGAAGAGCTAATTCACCAGACAGAGGCTCTCTCTTGGGAAGGCTTGAACTTATCTCCAGAAATGGAACCGACAAATGGTGATCCTGATCTAGCCCTCATTGGTAAAATAGTGGCGCCTCGACCTCTTACTAGAATTTCTTTGCATGCCTCTTTCAGAGCAGCTTGGAGTTTCCTTAGTAAATTCCACATTGGAGACTTGGATATAAACTTTTTCCTCTTTACCTTCCAAAATGGTAGAGACAAAAGCAGAATATTGAATCAAGCTCCATGGAACTTTAAAGGTCATCTTCTCCTTCTCAAAAGTTGACCTGCAGATTCTACATGGAAAGAGATTAGTCTTAACACATCACCGTTTCATATTCAAATCCACGGTCTTACAAGAAATCACACGACAGAAAAGATTGCATTTAAAATAGGTAGTGCCCTAGGGAACTTTCTTGTAGTGGATATTGACCCTTTATTTGGTTTAGCTTGTAAGAAATTCATCAGGATTAAGGTGGGGATTGACATTTCCAAACCACTGAAACAAGGACTTTGGGAACCAAGAGACTACAATCTCAACACTTGGGTTTCATTTAAATGTGAAAGCTTATTAGACTTTTGTTATGCATGTGGGAGGATTGGTCTCTCCTAAATTTTCTGCAATTTCTTAAAATCGATCCTAGAAGAAATGCCATTTGGACCCTGGCTACGTGTGGAATTCCCAATATTCATGACTGTTCAACCCATTCCTCGTGGTCAAGAAAGAACCCAAATGCTTCCGATGACTCAATGGGTAGAAGATGAAGCTAGTCAAGATAAAATACAATACCCCGACGAGTTAGGAGAAAATGAGATTTTTGGCCCATCAGCACTGATATTACCAATGTCCCCTCAGATCGAAGAAAAAATGGAAGCAATACAGGTAAAAGAACAGATTGAAATAGGGAAAGGAAAAGAAAAGGCAGTGGTGGAAGATGGAAGCCTCTCGGTTCGAGGAAACCCATATGTTAGAGGAGTTTTGCATCCGATTAGGGTCATTAATACTCAGGAACTAATTTCCAGCCCATATTCTGAGGGATACCAACTCAGATCTCAGACAATAGACTGCAACAACCAAGAAATATCAAAACTCACCTACTGGCAATCGGAAAAGCAGCGGTGGAAAAGCAGTGGCTATGTGTTCAAGAAATGGGCTTCCGTCAACACTCATCGGCATATTGCAGTGGCGCTCAGTCAACATTCAAGTTTTCGGATGGAAAGAAAGATGCATCGACCAAGACCACTGTGGGCTACAGTAGCCAATTTAATCCAACCATAAATGCTCTTTCACCAATCGAAAGTTATCTTCTAAGCCAGAAAATAAATTCAACTCCACCTACCAAAGTCCCATCAAAGTTTCAAGCCATACATTCCCCTCAGACTTTCGTTCTCGAGGATTTCATCAATAGGCTCAGAGGAATGGATTGCTTGCTGGCTGAAATCTAGTTTAGATTTACTTAGGGAATCAAATCCTATGGACAGATTGTTGACCGAAAATTTGAACCAAGGGAACCAAAGGAACCTGAATTTAATGGACGAATCGAGTATACTGGGACTGGGCCCGTGGGAAGATACGACAACAATAAAAGGCACAGCTGAAGAGTTGCATTCTCTTGACGATAAGGCCCAATTTCAAACTAAACAAGGCCCACCTTACAATGTGCATAGCTCGACGGGATTAAAGCCCAAGGTACATAACTTCCTACCCTCTATTACTTAAATTCCAGTCCAACTGGTGGACCCATTTGATCCAATCTCTAGCTCACAATCTGTCTCAAAGAAACCAAAGGAACCAGGGCCAAAACTTTGCGTCGTAGGAAAAACTGAAAACCCCTCTTCTGAAAACTCAGTAAGGTTGACCCCAATAACCAAAACAGAAACTTCACAAAAAAGAGTATTCCCGCCTGGCTTCAATGACCCAAATTTACAAATATCTAAAGTCCAAAAAATTGCAGAATCTGAGACTCTACATTCTGGAATCATAATAAAAGACACAGGGGATGATGATAAAAGACACAGGGGATGATGATAAGGAGGTGGCTGATTTACTCCTATCGATTAAAACTAAGTCATCTGGGAAAGCCAAAAAAATAAGGGAAGCTGCAAAGAAAAAACCCTATAGTAGAGTCACACAAAAGGCACCTCTACCTAAAAAAGCCAAGAAAGCTAATGAGGCGGGCTCTACCATGCCTCAAGTTGATCCATGAAGACATTGGTGTGGAATTGCAGGCCGTCCCAAAGCAATTAGAAGTTTAAGGGCTTTTATAAAAAAAAATATAATCCTGATATTATCTTTTTGTCGGAAACATTGGTGGCTAATAATAGCACCACTACTATTGTAAATAGACTAGGTTTCCATCTTTTTGTATCTGTCCCAGCCTCAGGAAAAAAAGGAGATCTTTTGTTACTATGGCGACCGGGTGTTGATATTGAACCGGTCCATACTAATGTAAATGTTATTTCTGTTTTGGGTTATTCTGACCCTCCAAATCACCATTGGTTAGTGTCCTTTGTTTACGCACCAGCTCAATGGAAACAAAAAGCAAGCTTCTGGACCCATTTGGATAGTACTCATAGCTCATTTACAGGTCCCTGGCTTTGCATAGGGGACTTCAACGACTTATTATGCCAAAATGAAAAGCACGGAGGTAGGCTAGTTACATCATGTTCCATAGGTGGATTGCAAAACCTAATGGATACTTATGGCCTTATTGATATTGGCTTCTCGGGACCCTCATTCACATAGACAAATAACAGAATTGGAAGAGCGATGATCAGAGAAAGGCTTGACCAAGGTATAGCAAATGCAAAATGGCGTCTACTTTTCCTAGATGCTACTATCCAACACATAAATTCTGCGGCTTTTGACCATAACCCTCTCTTACTACATACTGTGAGAACAACAAAAAATCCCTCTCCTTTCAAATTTGAGGAATGTTGGACTAAGGAACCCTTCAGCAACATAATCATCCAAGAAGCTAGGAACTTACAAATTCATACTCTGCAACAAAATCAAGGAAGCAAAAAAGGCACTCAAACATTGGAACAAACATCATTTTGGGAAAATTCAAACAAATATTTAGCAACTTGAGATGGAGTTAAGCAACCTTCAGAACAACAATCCAAATCACTGGAGCCTACAGAGAGAAAAATACCTCCACTTCAAAATTCAAGAGCAACTAAAGCATGAAGAAATTTTATGGAGGCAATAATCAAGAATAAATTGGCTCACCACCACGGATCTGAATACAAAGTTCTACCACTTGTCAACTACAATCCGTTGCAGAAGAAATGGGATTGACTCGATCAAGATAAGCCCAGGTAATTGGACTATGGATCAAAATCTTATTGGATCTACTTTCATTAACTACTTTGAATCCATTTATACCTCCACGAACCCCTTTTTCTCGGAGCATCTTGAAAACCTCTTTCAAAGACAGATTTCAAACGAAGAAAATGACTTCCTAATTGCCATACCTTTGGAAGCTGAAATTCTTGGAGCTATAAAGCAAATCCCAAACAATAAGGCTCCAGGACCAGATGGAATGACAAGCCTTTTTTATAAACATTATTGGCATATTATCAAAATTGATGTGATTACAGCAATACAAAACTTTTTTCGAAGTGGAAAACTTCTGAAACAGATAAATTACACCCACATAGCTCTCATTCCAAAAATAGTAAGTCCAAGTGCTCCACAACACTACAGACCCATAAGCCTAACCAATGTCATTTACAAAGTCATCACAAAAATCTTGGCAAATCGTTTAAAGAAATCTCTCCCAAGTATCATATCCCATTTCCAAACAACTTTTGTCCCGGGCCGTAACATAAAAGAAAACTCCATAATTGCTCATTAAATGTTTCATCATTTAAAACACCACAAAGGCAAAAAAGGGCAGATGGCTTTGAAGCTTGACATGGAAAAAGCTTTTGATTATATAAAATGGAATTTTCTATTTGCGGTTATGAAAGTACTGGGCTTTAACTCAACTTGGATAAATCTCATCAATGAGTGTATAATGACGGCTTCATTCTCAGTTCTCATCAATAGATCTCCAAAAGGTTTTTTCAAAGCACAAAGAGGACTTCAGCAAGGTGATCCTATTTCACCTTTTCTCTTCATTCTCTGTATGGAGGTCCTTTCAAGACTACTGGTGAGATCAGAAACATCACGGAACCTAGAAGGTATCAAAATCAGCAGAGTATGTCAACTCTCACCTTCTTTTTGCAGATGATCTAATAATTTTTGGGAAATTAAAAGAAAAGTCGATCCTGGCTATCAATAAAGTCCTAGAGAAATATCAAACTTGGTCTCGCCAACGAATCAATCAAAGTAAGTCCTCAATCTTTGTTACCCAAAATATAAGCCAGGCAACAAGAAGGATCATCTCGACAAATTTTTCGTACAAAGAATCATCGTCAAAAATGAAATACTTGGGAATGCATACTACATTTGGCCGATCCAGAAAAGAAGATTACAAAGGTTTGTTGGCAAAAATAAATAAAAGTCTGGATGGCTGGAAATAAAAAATGCTCTCTCAAGCTGGAAGAACCATGCTCCTTCGATCAATACCAAACTCTATTCCAACATATCAGATGTCAATACATATGTTCCCAAAGTCCATTTGTAAGACACTCAATTCCAGTTTCAGAAATTTCTGGTGGGGAAAATCAAAAGATCAAAGACACAAGTTTTATCTGAAATCTTGGAAATCCATGTGCTAGCCGAAAAAAGATGGAGGTTTGGATTTACGACTGAAAGAAAATATGAATATGGCTTTGATAGCAAAGACAGGATGGGATATGTTCAAAACTCAACCCAATAGTATCTGGCAAAAGCTATTATTGAAGAAATATATGAAATCAAGGGTCTTTTGAAAATACGATCTCAAAAGTCACTGACTCACATTTCTGGAAAGGATTACTCAAGACAAGACCATTACTAGAAAAAGGTAAATGCTTCAAAATTACAAATGGTTTGTCTGTTAAAGTTTGGTCTGATCCTTGGATACTGACTTTGGAAGGTTTCAAACCTACTCCTCTTGACCACACAATAGACCTCTCAAATACTACGAAAGTATCAGAATTGATTTCTCAAGCCAATGGATTCTGGAATATACCCATCCTACCATCTCTTTTTCAACAGGATAGTATAAATGAAATCCTTAAAATCCCCCTACCTCTTTCAAACCAAGCTTCGGATGAACTCAAACACAAAATGGTATTTTCTCAGTCAAAATTGCCCATCACCTAGCTTCCAATACTGCCAATCCTCTCAGAGAAGTGATTCCAGATATCCAATGAAGGAAAATCTGGAGACTTAGAATCCATCATAGGCACAAACTCTTTTTATGGAAAATAATATGGGATATTCTGCCGCCAAGAGAGCGCCTTAAACAATTTATCCCAACATTATCTTCCATAAATTGCCCTCTTTGTGATGAAATAGAAGAGACTCTGTTATACCTCTTCATAGAATGTCCTGTATCAAGAATACTATGGAGTCAGAGCAGTTGGCCTTTAAATCTCTCTTCCTTGGGATTAAACTTTATGAAAGACTAGATGCAGTTCATCTTATATCCCATGTGAAAACTGGGGCTAACCTCACAAAAAGAGCATCATTTCAAGATTTTCGCTGGCCTGATCTTAGATTTCATTTGGAGACTTCAAAATGATTTAGTTCATGACCAAAAGGAATTTTCACTCAAAAAATTTTATTCTCAGTTAAATCTCTCTTCTGAAGAAAATCTGCAAGCTTGGAAAGAAAATACCACCTCCAAATCAGGGAAAAAATGGCAAAATCCTCCAACAAATCACATTTGCATATCATTTGATACAGCAGTCAGAAACTCTTTCTCATTGGCTGCGACAGTTAGTAGAAACTCAAAAGGGGATGTAATTGAAGTCTGGACTGAGGAGAACCCTACTACAACTCCAGTCATTACTAAAGCTCTTGCAGCAAAATTGGCTTTCAAAATGGCTGAATTCATCAACACTTCTCATACTTCCCTAGTTGGAGATTCCCAATTGGTAATTTCCTCTTATCTCTAAAATAGAGGTGATTTGGCAAATATCTACAATCTCGGATAACATTGCAAATTCTCTGAAGTTGCATCCCGGCTAGTGTTTCAGCAAGATAAATCGATCTCAAAATCGACTTGCGTACTCAATTGCGCAATGGGCAGCTACGAACTTTTTATTTGATAGCATTACATTAGATTTCATTCCTCCTAATGTTTTACTTTTAGACAGTGGAAAAGACCCTCCAGATGGTTTGTAATATTTTATATTTTATTAATATATGCATGCTTGATTAGAGAGAGAGAAAAAAAAAAGACTTCATCTCAACCAAACTTGTGATGATCCCAATGAGAAAAAAATAGTAAAATACAGAAAATGCCTCGTTACCAAAATAATACTACAGAACAAATATCCACAAACGTTATACATTAAAAAAATTTACTATAATTTTTTAAAAAATAAATTAATAACTTTTACTCTTTGGTCAAAATAAATAATATTAAAAATAATGATATATTTTGTAGAGAAATATTTGTGTTTAATGTTTTTTACAAGCAACATTTGAGAACATGATATAAAGGAATAGTGAACTATTTCACATCAATTGACTGAATAAATGACATGAATACATCCAATTTACGGATAAAAAAAATTATATGAGAAATATTTAAATGTATATATCATATTTGGAAGCCAAATAAATTTAATAAAAAAACAATTTTTTATTAAATCTGTAAATATTTTTTGAAATATATATATTTAAATATATGGTGTAAAACATATTAGGTAAATATGGGCAAAAAAAAGTTTCAATTTTAAAAAGGGCTTTTATCTTAATGCCATTTGTTTTAAGTGGAAACCGTTTTATTAATTTATTTAAACTACGGTATAAATGAACAATTTCAAACAATTTTATTAATTTTTTTTAAAAAAATTATTTATTAATTTATTTCATTTCTAAAAGACACTATAACAAAGAAAAGAAATGTAAAACATTAATTAATTTTACATGCGCGCACTTCTGAAAGTACACTATTAATAATAACATATTATATTTTAAAAATATTACGAACTTATAATATAATTTATTATGAAAATTTTTAATTATACTATCTCACTTATTATTATTAATCTTAATAGTTAAAGTCAAATATATGTATGTTCTATGTTACGTATGTTTCAATTCATTGTTATTATACGATTAATTTTATCTAACGATCAAAAAATTATTTACATTTTGAAACAATATATTTAAAGAAATTATTAAATCAAAATATTTAAAATGAAAAAAATAATATATAATTATCTGCAAATAAAAAACAGTAAAATCAACTATCATATCAACTTTATCCCGACCAAACTTGCGATGATCCCAATGAAAAAACAATAAAATGTAGAAAATGCCTCTGCTACCAAAAATAATACTACATGACAAATATCCACAAACGTTATACATCGAAAAAAATTTACTTTTTTTTAAATAAATTAATAAATTTTACTCTTTTTTAATTAATCTTTCCAGAGTTTTATAGCTTTTCTTACATATATGGTCATGTACAAAATTTTTAGGGAGTTTTAACCTCTTATTAAATTCAAACGTGATCGTGAGGCCAATAATGCTTTCAACATTCATGATCGACTAATGTATAAGGGTGGATATTTGTTTAAGAAGATACGAAGAGATTCTTAAGTTGCTGGAGAGTTCAACCATCTAAAAATGAGCTCTTGAATTTTAAACCTTATATGAATACTAAATCTGATAATTTAGAGTGGCTTTCATAACTTTATGGTGAACAAAAAGAAAATACGGATGATAACAAATGATAAAAGGGCATGGGAAATAAAGCTCCTTAGGATCTGATGTTCTAAACAGCTAAGAACTGTATAATCTTATTTGCTAGAAAGTTAGAAATTGGCTTGACCAGTACTTGATGCAAGCTAGAATTCCTCAAGGATGTGCTGGGTAGGAATGAGAGATCCAAATTTTGTAGTAGGTCCATGCAAAATAGGATTTGGAAAGGAGGGGAACCCAAAATTTACTTTTGTGGTCAGTATTATAAGATTAATGTTTATTCTGTAGAAATATTGCCTATTTTTCAATAGAACTCTATGCATGAATTATTTAGAATGGCAATCAACTGTATCTTTTGTGTATTGAAAACAGAGGGTCAATGTACAGGGCATACTAAGTTTGCTATTATCTTATCAAGTTAAGGTGTCATTCCATTTTACAACACATTGTTAAACACCTAATCGCTTTCAAAGGATCATGGAGAAACATTGGGCAAATTTGAAAAATTATATTAATCATCCCCACACACCATAAACCACACTTCTTTTATTTTTAAAATTTTTTTAATTATATTCTTCTAAAATTAATTGAATTATTCTACCCATCATCCATATACCATATATTTGGTAAGAGAAAAAAATGTAGTGTGTGGTGTATGGAAATAATGAGTAGCAAAGCTCGAGCAAATTTAGCCTGTATGGCAAGTACCTAAAGAAGCACAAGTTTTATGTTAATAACCATTATTTTCTTGCACATTGTTATTGTTGAGATTGTGTCCCCATAGAACTGACCATTATCTGTGAAAATTGTATTTGCCACTTGGTATGACTACAAGGATAATGTTTTATGTTATAGTTGCAAAAACATGACTATGTCACTGCCACAGTAAAAATTTTCTTTCATATTTTGAAATTATAAATTCTCACATCAAAATTAAAATGTGCTAAATGTAAATACTAACAAATAATAATATCTTTGTTAATCTTAGATGTCGAATATGTGTAGAGGTATATGATGATACTGAATCTACCGCAGTCGTAGAGTTCGAACCAACAGCAGAAGAGATCATCAATTGCACCACAATGGATCTCTTAGAACATAAAAATAAGGTAAAATTGTATTTATAAATTTATTTACAAAATTTGATACATTACTTATTTATATGTTTTCATCATTACATGATCACATTCCATATTTCCAAAATATAGCATCTCAAATTTCAACTAAAGAATGGATGATCATGTTAGGTGTAAAAATAAATGAATATTGCGAATTGCACCAAAACAAACTGAGTGTGCTCTCTGTTAATGCCGTTGTGATATCCCGTTTTTACGTGTATTTTCAATGAAGGAGTATTTTAATTTAATTAAAATATTGGTTCTTTTATTTTAAATTATCGGATTTTAATTGGATTTATTTAGTTGTGAAACTTATTTTATAGAGCTTTCTTAATATTAATTATTGTTTTGAGTTTAAATTGCTGTTTAATTTATTTTAGCTTGTTTTTGGATTTAGAATTAAGTTGTTAGTTTTTACTAGTTATTCATTATAATTTAGCTTTATATTGTGTTTAAATTATTTTCTTCGTTTTATAGCTTTTAAAGTTGTTTTCGTTGGATCAGTTTCTGGACTCCATAGGTGAGAACTGGACCTCATTTCTTTTCCCCATCTTTTCTTTTCTTCTTTTTCTTTTTTCCTTTCTCTTTCTTTCTTCTTTTTCTTTCTTTTTCTTTCTCTTTCTCCCGATTTCCTCTCACCCGCGCGAAAGCTTTTTTCCTCTCATTTTCGTCGTTTTCTCTCTCCGCCCAAAACAGCTGCTTGCCGGCACCGTGTAGTACACCACCCACCCAGATTTCTTCTCCTCCGGCCGGTGATCATCCCCACCAAATTTCACCTCCATCCAAGCCACCGTTAACTGCCATGAGCTCCTCCAAGCCGCACAGTTTTTGTGTCGTTTTGCCTCCGTTGCTCCACCTTCGGTCACCATCTCTTCACTATTTCATCACCAATTTTTTATAGTCCTAAACCACCAATTTTCGGCTCCAATCCATCGCCGAAGCAACTCCCACGAGCTCAATATCGTTTTAGCCATTTTGGCCTTCCTCTGCCATTTTCGCCGCCACCCACGGCTAACCCTCACTTCCACTAGTTTCATAAACACCTCTAAGTTATTCCCTACCAATCTCAAGCCTTAGTTCATCCTCATTCAAAAGTGGGTATTTTACAACCCACGGCCACAGTGTTTTTACATTGTTATGTTGCTTTTTCTTCGCCGTTTGCAGCTCGTTGATCCTTCAAAAATTATCATATAGCGCTGTAAGTATTTTCCAAATTTTCTTTTAGATTAAAATATATTTTTACTTTAACAATAAATTGTGACTGGTTGGTTATTCCGGACTAAGTTCAGGGAGTCGGGGTCGGATGGATTTGAGGATGGAGTTAATTATATTTGGTTGATGTTGAGATTTATTGGATATTTTGTGTCTTGATATATGTATTGCATAGTGCATGCATGATCATGTTTGAAAAGGAAAACTGGGTTTTCGTGTAATTGCATGCATGTATATGTGTTGGAACTTGAAAAGTGGGTTTTCAAGTGAGAAATGTTTTTTGGTATATGTGAACGATTGGATTGATTGGTTTGAGTCAGAGGCACGTGTAGGGATGGTGGTAGAGTCCCACCTGCGATTCCTGCCTACGTTGCACGCGGCGTAGGGATGGTGGTAGAGTCCCGCATGTGATTCCAGCCTACGGTGCACGCGTAGGCCTGGTGGTGAGCAGGGATAGTGGTAGAGTCCTGCCTGCGATTCCCGCCTACAATGTTCTGATGATTTGGTTAATGGGTCATTTTCTGGAAAAATGGCGAGATTGGTTTTTGAGCCATTATTTAGGATAATGACGAGGATATGTTTAAAAGAAATGTTTTGGGCCAAAAATGAGATTTTGGCGTGCGTGGAAAATGTGGATTATTTTGAGACATGCATATGGCATCATGATCGTGCATTTGGTTATTGCATAAATGTATTTTTATCTTGAGATTTGTTTGAATTATTACTTACTTGCGGCACCATTTTTGGTATCGTCGATTTTGATGCAGAGGTTGAGGAGGCGGCTCCACCAGAGTATTTGACTTGGAGTTGTTTTACCTTTAGATATTATCTTTGCTTAGTTTTATGTTGTGTAATTTGGATTTGAAGCAGTGTTGAACTTGTAATATTTTATTATGTATATTTTAAACGAGTTTGTATTTAAAGAAAATTCTGATACTTAGTTGTAAGACTTTATTATCAGCTGCGTGGTTTATTTGTACACATGTTGCATGTACACACACTTGGCACTTGGCGATGGGATGTGTGACTCGTGTTGTCATCATCCCGACGTCTCGATTTCCACGTGTCTGTACGTGGGAGTTAGGGGCGTCACAGTCGTTTTCGAGACAACAAGTTGAATGTTTTAAATACGTCCTTTAAAACTTATAGCTCTTGTAATATAGTTTTAAGTCGTTCCCGAAACAACAAGTTGAATGTTTTAAATACCTCATTTGTAACTAATTGTTCTTGTAATATATACTTTAAAAATATTTGTACATAGTTGTGACTTAGTTCTTGTAAGTCATTGTATTCTAGTTATAAACATTATATAGGTTGTGTGTATAATATTTGTTGTAAATAGGAAAAAGTTATGTCCGTTTATAGTTAAAAATTTGAATCATAGTTAAACTCGGGAATGTTGGAGTTATGAGACATAACAAAAATATCAACTAGGTACACGTGCATAGCACGTGCTTGCCACTAATTAAACATTATAATTAGGACATTTTAACAGCTAACATTACCAAATAATAATTTATTCACTATTGTTAGGTGTCGAGTTTATTTAGATGTATATGATGACAACGCATCAACACCAGTGTTCGTTTTCGGATCCATAGCAGAATAAGTTTTGGATGTGCAATGATAGATCTCATAGAACATATAAACGAGGTAAAATCTATACATTTAAAAATTTTAATAGATTACCTCTTTATATGTTTTCATCTTTACAAGAATATCTACCATATCTTGAGGATGCTGCAAAATAAAATCCAAGGTTATGAGTGGATGATAGTTTTGGGCGCACAAATGAACGAATTTGGAAGATTGCACCAAAATAGGCTTAATGTATTGTTTGTCAATAGCGTGCCGGAAAGAATAGGATGACTTTACACACCTTTTTTTTTGTTTTTAACTTTTAGTTATTGTAATGTATTAGTACAAAGTATTTATACGTAATTGTAAATATGTTTGTGGAAGTTCAATGTTATAATTATTAATATTTTGCAGATAATACGTATAATGTTTCTTGTGAGTAGAAAAATATATTAAAATATAGATAAAACTCTGCTAATTTATAGTTAAACTCGGAAATTTTGGAGTTATAGAACATAGGAAAAATATCAACTAGACACACATGCATTGCACGTGCTGCCTTACTATTATATATATATATAACATTTTTATTTGGTTAATAAGTATGAATAGCCACTTGAGATTTAACGAGAGATTTTCGATAGACTACGTGCCAAAATTATTATTTTGGTTGAATATAAGATTGTTGGGCATAAATTACGTTTAAAAGGCCAATATTTCAAAAACCTTATTTCAGGTTTATTGTATAATTTTGTATTAGCCTATGAGTTATAATTTTTTTATTATCTGGGAGTTTAATTACGTTCAAGAGCCAAAAAAAATTTTTAGGCCCATCAAGATTTAACAAATGATTTTGGAGTCAATAAATGAGTTAAGCCCATTTAATAATTTATAGACAAGGAGGACAATTTTTTTGGCACTGGCCGAAGATTTATTTTAAAAGCCCAACGCGACTATTCAATATCTCATGCATGTTTCTTCATTTCTTTTTATTATTTCTTTATTTTTTATTTTTATATCTTCTCTAGGGTTTCGGCTACCTATATAAATACATACATATGATACCATGTACTTAGAAACCCCCCGCACATTCACTCCCCCGCGTGTCCACGTCCAGGCAGTACCAAACTCATTCACACAACCCAAAATTTCCTCCACCATATTCCCGCCTTTCCCAACCTTTTTCAATCTAATTTTCCAACTCCCAGATCTTCCTCTCAATAAATCCCTCTCACTCGTCAGTTTCTCTCGCATCTACTCCCTGCTGTTTTGGGTCTGCCATCTCATGGAGTTTCACTCAGTTTTCCCTGTTCTCCACCACCAATCGCAGCGCCATCATTGGGTTGCATGCTCCTCCTCATGCCACTACTTCATCCCACGAAAATCCACACAACCGCAAGCCACCATGGTTGAGCCCCGCTATGTCACTTCCAAAAGAGCCCACGTCCCAACGAGTTTAGTCACTGCACCACCACTCCTCCTCTTCTACTCTCATCAACCGGTAGCCACTTGAGCCACCATCCCCAACCACTGTAAACGGCCAACAGAAATGCCCATACTTCTACATGACCAAAACAGAGTAGCAGGAGGGCAAGATAAATTGGTTTATTGGGAATCGATTTGTAACTCCTCCTTCCCGTATGCTAGGAGCCTGGAGTGTCGCGTATTTTCATAAAAATATCTCGGCAAGAGATCTTATTTAAATAAAATAAACATTTAGTTCCTAAAGGAACTATTTAATAAAAACATGTCTTCATATATTTTAAATAAAAGAAACGGTATATAATTTATGTCATAAAAATAATTTATTTTAAAAAATTTGGAATTTAATCAACTGCTCGATCCATCTAATCCTGACTCGTTTGCCCGTACTCCTTATCATGTTCACCTGGGTGGTTTAAAAACATAACAACAAACTAAAATAAGTCAATGACTTAGTAAGAAACTCATCATAATGTAAACATACTTAACATAAGATTTTTCATAAAACATTTAATGCTGAGAACTTAAAAAGCATGATAATTCATGCTGCTGATGATGCTTATGCTATACAGATGACTGATTTATTTGAATTAACTGACTGATTTGACTTATCTGGCTGACCAACACACTTATCCATGTGTGCAAAGTTGTACACTAACTTCCCCTGCTGTAGCAAAGGAAGCCGATTGTGCAGTGCTCTAGTATACTATGATGAACCACACTTGAGTATGTGGCTTGTACATCCATCCCAAAATCACATTGGTATCATGCATCTGAATGGTCATCTGATTATATTGATGTGATATTATCTTGTACTTGAACTTAAGATAGCTTATGTGTCTTATGTAACGTGAGATGCCTGAGATACATAATACATACATAACTATAATATGCGGAATGAATTATGATAAATGACGTGTTTGCAAATATTATGATATGTGTGGTACGTAAACACTAACTTCGAAAGAACTGGTTTTAATAATAATATATATAACTAGCTAACGTATTCTAATCTTAATTTATGATTAAGCTACTTACCTTCTAGCGTTGTTTTTGGAATTTCACTTCGTAGCTAGTTACCTATACAAGGTACTATATATGCATTACGAATGCCTAGAAATATGTATTATAATACTCTATTTAATAATTATTATGTTTTATTAATAAATACTAGTGTATGTAATTATCATAATTAATATATCTTTGTTTTCTAATTATAACTTGGTAGATGATTTTTCTAAAATCTATTAAAGCAACCAGTGGGATTTCGTTTAATAGATAGACTTAATAAAATCTACAGTTTTCAAACTAATTTTTAAACTCTTATTATTATTTATTATTGAATATACTTAATAAGGCTCACAATGGGTTCAATCCAACTTAAAGGTAAGTTCAATACCAGATCCAGCCCCAGGTCCATAATACATGAGTTGCACGTAAGGGCAAAAGTGTAAAACATACTAAGGGATGGTTTGAATGGTGAACATAATACTTTACTACTATTTATTATTTTATTATTTACTTTTCACCAATTTTTTACTATTTTGTACTACTATTCACTACTATTCAATACTTTTTCATTACCATTCACAGAGTATATGAGATCACTTTACTATCCAAACACAACCTAAGAGCATCCACATGAGTTTCTTTAAATTGCTTTTTATCTTCAAATTTAACTCATTTTATCAATACTTGGCCCACATTGAATTAGCTAAACCCATTTCATCCTAAATATGAGATACAGTAATTTCATCTTTTTCTTCCAAGATGAAAAGTCTGCATGTAGCAAGTATATATCCATTGCTTATTAATTTTGCTCCTCTCTCCCGCGTCTCTTTCTTTCACTTTTTTCTTCCCTCTTTCTCTCTCACGTCTCCTCCTTTTGTCTCTTCTTCTAGATTTTTTTCCTCTTCTTTCTCTTTTTCTTCCCTCTTTCTCTCATGTGTCTCTTCCTTCTGTCTTTGTCTCTTCTTCTAGTTTTTTTCCCTCTTCTTTTTCTTCTTCTTCCCTCTCTCGCGTCTCTTCCTTCTTTCTCTTCTTCTATTTTTTTTCTCTTCTTGCTCCTCTTATTTCTCTTCCTTCTTTCTCTTCTTCTATTTTTTTTTTCTCTTCTTGCTCCTCTTCTTCCCGCTCCTCTCCAGTGTCTCTTCCTTCTTTCTATTATATTATATATTGTTGAATTGTGAAAATGAAAATGAATATGATTGTTGGAGGTTATTGAAGATAAAGAAAATAAAATTAAAAACTAATTAAAAAATAAAATTTAATTAAAGAAATATAAATATTAAAAAGTAATAATATTTTATTATTATAGAAAATGTGATGGCTAATCCACTATAGATTTTAAGTGTTGATTTATTAGTTTAAAATTAAAAAATTACATATTTTTCAAAATTTAAAGATTGAAATAGTCAATCCAATGTCAATGCTATAAATCTGATGCTTAATGTGGAAGGTTACTTGTCTTCTAGTGTGTCAAGGCTTAGAATAAAACAAACAATCCTTCTAGGGACAATCGGGAGGTGCAAGCGTCGGGGAATTAGTTCACGTAAGTTGATATTAAAATATATAAATAAATAAAATAGACGAAAAGAGAAGGAAAGTGTGTCTTCGTCTTCGTCTTCGTGGGTCTAGAAGAAATGCATTTCTGGAATTGCTGCATGTTGGTCCAGCCCTTTTTTTCATTTGTTTTTTTAGTGAGCCCACACACCGAGCTTCAACGCTACTATTTTGTTCTTTGCTTTGCTACTAACAACACGCACTAACAACCTTCCTTCAAAAGATCATCTATATGGGAAATGTATGTACCACATAGAGAAACCCACTTTGATCAGCCCCCACAACACTATCTTGAGTATTCTGTGTTTCTTACCTTTTTATTTTTTATTTTTTACCAATAAGTACTGCATCACTCATATTTAGTAGATCACGTTTCAATTACAAGAGAAAAGCTATAAACACTCCCAGCATGGAGTCTCCCATATTAATAAAATCAGAAGCTGGGGTTTTGATTTCTCAAAAAAAATTGGTCCAGGTATTCATCCGCAGTGGTGTATTGACATTTGGGTATAGCTCGGAAGCCTCCACGCCAAATGATGGCTCAATCTTAAAGTTGGTATGATCTCCCTTCACAAGAGCCCAGTGGTTGATTGACAAGATCACATTGACTGGAATTGGGGACTCTTGAATGTCCTTCAAAAGTTTCTCCTCTGGAACATAAATTTTCTCCGGGCTTTTGCCCATCTTCTTTTCCCAAACTACTACAAGCTGATTGAATTTGTAAATTTTTTTGGGAGGCCTCCGATGAACAAGATCTTGCTTTTCTCAACCATTTTTGAAAATCTTCTGCAAAAATAGAGAAATTTTCCCAAGTGGTTGCAAAGGAAGGGAAGGAGGTATCGACAGTGGCTTTGGTGGGAATATCAAACCAAGGGAGGGAGAGTGAATGAGTCATTTTGGCACTTAACCAAAACGCCGAGTTTCATTTTCCACATAGGACGTGCTTTCCCCACGTTTACACGAGCCGACTGTATTAACCACTTTTCTAAAACAATTGAAAGGCAAAAGATAGCAAGTGGTATTTGGTGAGAGTAAAGCGAATGAAAGAGAAAGAGTGCGAGGCCAGTAAAGTAATTTAGTCTTAAAAGAAATCTATGTAATTATGGAAAGCATTGTTTCTTCATTTATTTCTTTTTCAGAGGAACTAATGGAAATCATATGGTTTTCGATGCCGGCGCGAGAGAGTGAAGAGAGAGAGCTATGAGATAAAAAGTGAGAGAAATTAAAAGAGAGGAAGGAATCAAGAGAGAGCTGATCAAAGACTTATTGAGAGGGGCAAAGAGATCCCACGACAGATGGAGATCCACTCGAAGACTACGGCAGGACGGAGGCTTGATGTGAGAATGGGTCATGTGTTTTGAAATCTTAGGGGAGGGCCGACGAAAGTGAATTGTACGTTCTACGTGTTTGCTTTCGTTTGGGAGTTTGAGATTTAGATAAACACATAAAAAATTTATCTGATCACTGAGAGTTAAAAGTAAAAATTAAAAGTACATTTTAAGGGAAACTCATTCAATGATTTAATACTAAAAAAAAACAGAAAAAATCTAAATTGATAATTTACCTACATTTATCCCTTAAATAATACTAATAGTATTTGATAAGAAAAAGTTGAATAATAACTAGATTAAAATTAAATAAATAGACAAACTATTTTACATCATAATTTGAGTATCCTTATTTTACAAATCAATTTCTCCAATGTTATTTTTGGATGAAATTTACGTAGGGTGAAAGTATTCTGTCAAAATAGAAGTTCCATTCCAACACCTTAATTTCTTGTTCGAATGTGAAGAATTCTAGAGGGAATGATTCCCGCATTTTTTCAAAGCAAATTTTATTAGGGATTTCTTCTTTAAAAACTACTGTTCAAACAAAATCTTCAATAATGATATTTTTTTAGGCGAAATTTAAAATTTATCTCAAAAGATCACTTTTAGAGATGAAAATAAATCCGTCCTTAAAACTTTTCATCCTTAAAAAGTTAAATTTGTTGTAGTGTATAATATTGTTTCAATACTGTTACTAATATGATTTTGTATAATAAGTTAAATTTACTTTATAATAAAATTTACTTAAAAAGTTTTACAAGCTAGTGTATCAATTCAATTCATGTCAGTTTGTAGGTTTGAAGGAAAATAAATGATACTCTCACATGAGATGGTATGTACCCTAGATAGCCACTTTTAACAAAAGGAAAAAATTATTGATATACTACTCACTAGATAGTTATCTAACCCTCAGTGAAACCATATCAGATTATCCCAAATAACAAAAACTCTCGATTTATAGTTTAAAAAATATATATGGATACTCCAAATAATTGAAGAGGTTCATGGGCATAACTCTATCATAAAATCAGTTCAAAGAGAAATAGTTGCTCTAACCTTATAAACATGTACAAAATCTTGCCCACAGGCAATGTGAGATTAGTCCTCGACACCCTCCCTTGCGTACATGCTAGTATTTTTCCTGATATTTATCATGGGGTAAGTAATGTGGACCCCCATTCGTCCTATGGCGGGCTCTGAGATCATGAAAGAATGGAAAACTGTTCTAGATTTACTTGCTAGAGATAGTGTATGTATTGTGATCATATATATATATATATATATATATATTCAAAATTGTTACAATCAATAGAGAAGAGCTATATGTTTGTTACAAGAGATAAACTATGATCATATTGATTACAATATTCAAATGAACATAAGCTGTTTGGAACTAGAACTTTGGAACACATCAAACAACTTAATTTGAGACTTATCTTGATTGAGCTTTGTCCTTAACCGAATCATCTTTACCCTTAACAGATCAAATGTTAAACGTAAATCCAATTTGAAAGTTTGAATGTAAATCCAGTTTGAATAAAACCTGTAACGTAAATCTAGTTTTATGAATAGATTCACAAAGATTTTGATTTGAAGAGGAATACAACCAAATTCATTGACAGAGGCACTGAATTGGGTCCAATTCTGTTAAAACATTAAAAAGAGGCACTGAATTTGTCCATGTCTGAAGAGGAATACAACCAGATTCATGCTTCATGCAATCTAAAGAATGAAGCTTGAATTGAATTGCAACTACGGAACAAATAAGAAAAGTAAGTAGAAATCAGTAGACATAAAATTCCATATGATTGAACAAAAGCTTTAGAAAAGTCCCAAATTGACTCAAGGATTTTGTAAATCATATACCGATACAAGTAATTTACTCAATTTTTTTGAGGGACAGGAAGACTAAAATTTCTATGAAAACATGAGTCATTATTTTCCAACAAAGTATGAAAGGAAAGAAAACTATCACTAATTATTCCAGTGTATTAATCTAGAATAAATTAATTGTAAATGAATAATTACAAAATAGAGGAATTTCTAAACTTGCAATTTGCAAATAGAAAAATGTAAACTTGGAAATAGAATAAGTACAAGAATAGAGGAAATACTAGAATTTCTCAACTTGCAGCTTTAAACTTGTAAACTGTAAATCAAGGAAAGATCAGTTTCCATAACATAGAAAATAAGCATAATTTGCAGGCTATAGTGACATTGTTCTGAATTAGTGTGGCATGTTGTGCAAACTTCAAAGTGGTTGGTTTTTCATTTGCAGAGTTGCAGGGACTCAAAACCCATGCTAACAAATACCAAATTATCATAGACCCAAAAAAAAAAAGTACCAAAAACTCAAGGATAGACCATAGCACTTCAAAAACAAGTTAAACAAAAAAAAAACAAAAAATACAACAACTACAATTCTAACAAACCCATCTTCATGGAGACATAGCAAATCAGCCAACACCAATTATGGTGTATAGTAGAACTAGGATGTATTGAAGTGTACCTATAATAGTGCTCTAGCAAGATCAATGCAATAATGCCTACGTGGAACATTCAAGTGGAAACACTTGTTAGCATCAAATGATCCAATTGTCGGGCACAACTTATTTTAGAAAATTACAAGAAAAAGGAATGCCTTTGTCATTTTAAAAAAATATAAAATGTGAAGAAGGAAGATCCAATAATTACCTTCTTCGTCTAAAGGGTAAATCCCAGATTTGAACCTTCTTTTCATCCTCACGCAAGTCCAAATCCAGGAGCAACTCAATAGGCATTTGAACCACCATAATGAATACGACTTATAATCAAAATAAACCCAAACCTAAATAAATTTAAAATGGGAATAGATTTCAAGAATGAAAAGAGTTTTACTTTTTGTTTCTCCTTGTTAGTGTCGTGTTTCGTAGCTTGCGCAGCTGTATAGACCCGCTTCGTAAAACCTGCAGGACAAATAAGGAGTGGACTCAGGTTGAGCCCGTGTGGCCTTCGATGCTTAAGTTAGTTAAGAATTGTCGTGTATGCAAAGAGTATCCAAATCCTTTTCAAGGAATGGGTTGGGTTATTTATACCTGACCTGGATCGAGAGGAAGCATGGAACTCTCAGGCGTGTCTGGGTCAAACCTTTCTCATCCCTGATCCGGTAATGTCCTACATACCGTGATTGCATGCAAGTATATTCTGTCACATAATAAATGTGACGTGTCCCAGGCCTCCCCCGACTGGGTAGGTCATAAATGCAACGTGCCTTTGGCCGCCTACGACTGTGCAGGTCATAAATGAGACGTGTTTCTTGCTTCCCATACTTGGGCAGGTCTGACTTCAGATTGGGGTGACCCAGTCACAACGTGCCTTTGGCCGCCTACGACTGTGCAGGTCATAAATGAGACGTGGTTCTTACTTCCCATACTTGGGCAGGTTTGACTTCGGATTGGGGTGACCCAGTCGGAGCCCTAATCCTTGTTGTGGCCTTGAGGAGGGTCGAGTTTGTGATGGGCTTCCTGGCTGACCAAGGCCTGTAATCTAAGGGGCCCTTTCGTGGGGCTGACAAGTCCGTCGGTCTAAGGGCAAGTCCAAGGCTAGGCCGCTGGGTCAGTGAGCTTGTTCCCCACACATTCCTAATTTGTGAAGTGAAGAATCATGTATGCATTGGAGTTTATAGGAATAAAGTCAAGAATAGAAAAAACTACCACCATCTGATCCAACAGAACGTTTGTGAAGAAGTGATTTTATTTTCTTGTTTTCTCCTCAAAGTCATACTTCTTACTTCTTAATTAGTTTTGTACAAAACATTCATTCTAAAAACTCAACTGAATAATTAAAAAAAAAAAAAAAACTAAACTAAATCCAACTCTTGTTCTTCCAAATATTGGGTTGCATTGTCTTGCCCTTGTATGGCTTATGTTGCGCAGGTATCAAGTCTTTTCTGTAAGGATGATGATAGGCTTATTCTCTTACAATGCTTTTAATACTTTAGTGTATTTGAAATTTGAAATTTTTTATTATTTTCTTTTAAGTATTTTTTTAACATCATTAATTATTAAAAAATTAAAAAAATATATATAATTTCATTAATAGTCAATTCCTTAACTATTAAGTTAAAACAATAAAAATAAATAAAAAGAGTAGTAAAAATGTGGTAGGAGAGTAGTAAACCAATCATTATTCTTTCCGTAATCATCTAAGAAAACCTAGTCCTATTGGTCACATAAAGTCTACCGAACCACGCTCCACTTTGCTATCAACTTCTAGTTCATTTATACATTCTTTATAAACACAAAAATTTCTACAATATAAAGCACATTAAATGTTATTGGTCACATAAAGTCTATTGAACCATGGTTCGAAACCCGGGTGAACAATCTTTCAACTCATCAAAAGAAGACCATCGCGTGACGCTTTATGAGTAGAACTCGGCATCCACAAAAGCGTGATCAGCCTGTGACTTGTTTTTCATTTTCTCTGTCCTTTCTGATGAAGGGGGATCTAAGTCAGATGATGCTAAATTGTCAGATGGCATGTTGATGGCGTTGAGATACCTTGAGTTGGCATATCAGTACAAAGATGGTAGGTAATCGTGATCTTTTCCTAATTGTGGCAGTTCTGGGTGTATGTGTTTTAGTATTTTGGCCATAACATTGGCTACAAGTATTAAAACTGCACATATTTTGATGCTCCCAAATTCTGTTTGGGATCGGACTGACATTTGAAGTATCGAGACATGTAACATAAGGTTACTTGCCCCCGTTCATAATATATAAGATGCAATGTTCTTAACATTCATTTAGCATTATGCAATATTCGTAATGGATTAATTTTTCTCTTTAGCAATATTATGCACCAAACTGAAAATATCTCAAATACTTAAAACATACTTCATACATAATGACATACTACACAACTGAGATCACAACACTAGTTCAGATCGATTGTACTCAAAAGAGTACATGAGATTCAACGCCATATGTACAGGTAGTAATTTAAGTTAACTACTATACTATTATCGACGTTGCACCATCACTTAGTCGAGCATTTCCAACGGGTCGATCCCCGGCTCTCTTACAAATCCTGTAACAAGATCTACATTTCAAGGGAAATGGTAATTAGAACTACTACACTGAAGTTAACAGAAAACCTTCACACAAGTTGATGATGCATGCATAGTAGTAAAAGTTTGAATACATAATCACAGTCATAAGTAAGCATAACATAATTTAACATAAAGCATAAAATAACTTCAAATATGACGTAGTATAACTTCACATCTGACATAGCATAACTTCACATAAAACATAGCATAACTGACATAACTTAAATTGAAACATTAACTGAATTTGACTTGCTTTACATGAACTTGATCTCAAACTTGACTTAACATAAATTTAGAATCTTACTTCTTTAACTACTTAAGCTCAACTTCTTAACACAGACTTGAACTTGAACTTGAACTGAAACTTAACTTAGCATAAACATAATCTGAATCCCGACAATCAAAGTGATTTTGCCAGTGGTGTCATCAGGAATAGTGAACAATTAGAATGATTCCACCCAACATATTCTATCAGAGATACTCAGACAATCAGAATGATTCCATCATGAGTATTTTAAATCACATATCATAGTAATTAAAATGATTACACCAGGAGTACCTAATAATACTCTAACAAACAAAATGATTACATCAAGAGTATTTTAAATCACGTACCCTAGCAATCAAAATGATTACACCAGGAGCACTTAATAATATTCTGACAATCAGAATGATTACATCACCAGTATTTTAAGTAAGATACCCTAACAATCAGAATGATTATGCTAAAAGTATCTATACAATTAAACTTGAACTGAATTCTGACAATCAAAAAGATTTCGCTAAAAGTCCCTCTCGTAAATTACAAATGGAGATGCTTGTACAATCATAATGTTTACATGGCAAGTATCCTATATATAATTAAATGACTTGGACATAAGTCGAAAGACATGACTTACTTGAGATAGAAACATTTTGTAATATGACATAACATGTAACAGATAACATACTTAACATGACATATTTGCAACAATGAATATTACATGCCATGACATCCATGTAATAGATGACATACTTAACATGACATACTTGTAATGTATAACAAAACGTGACAGAATACTTGTGTAATAGATGAATAATTTGTGATAGAATAAATTCTATGTATCTAATAAATATGTGATAACTTGGTATAGCATGACATATATAATAACATACATACATACACTGTAATTCCTTTACTTATCACCCATACACAATAAATTACTAGTAAGTTAAAAAGTTAACTTATCTCGTCCTTCACATTTTCTAAGTAATTTTAAGCGCGATTATGAGGAACTGAAAATAATGATTTTTAAAAGTTAAAAATTAATCACTAATAATTAGAAATATGGAAAATTTATAACTTAGAGTAAAATTATCATTTAACCTTTACATGTGAAAAAAGACCATTTTACCCCTATATTAAGGATTTTGCATCCTAATTCCAAAAAGCACCAAAATTTACATACCTCATGGAAATTTTGTCCTAAACTTAAATAGCCAATCATAAAAGTTTAAAACTAAATGCAACCTATAAAAATTTGCATAGGCTTTTTCCATTGATTTTTGTTACAATTCTTCCAATTTTATAACTCATGATCGAATTAGATTTTTGCAACAAAGATCTTCCTATACTAAGTTTAAAATATTCTTAAAACATCCACTAAAATATGCTAATCAACAACAGCCAACTTTTTAGAAAAATGATCCAAAATTTTTAACTAAAAAGGCAAACCCTTGAATCATATGGTTTGATATATTTCAAAGCAACTCAAAAAACTTCAAAAATCCAAATCTTTCTTGTAACATATTCATAACATATTCCTAAGAATAATTATAATTTGAATTATCAACAAAAGTCATCAAAATCACTAAAACAATACTTGGAATTTTTGGTTTCTTTCTAAGTTCTAAAAATATATTTTTGTTTGTAACTTGTTTTGATCAACCTTTTGATTCATGACTTATAAAGATGTGATATTCAAACCAAAACATCACATGATTTAAAAATGTGTCTTCAAACATATTTAAGCTTCAAATTTAAGATCACATGGTTAAAAATCAACCAAAATATAAATTTTTCCAAGAACATCAACACTTTGGCCTATTCGAATATCTCTTTGCATAAAGTTTCTTATATTTGAAACGAACATGAAATATCTTCAAAATAACATTCTAACATGTATATAAGAGGCTTAGGGTCTGAATATTTCAGACTTGGCAAGTATTTTGGGGTGTAGAATTTCTTCACTCCCCGAGCTCGTGGGAGCTGCTCCGGTGACCGATCGAGGCCAGGAATGGGTGGGTTAGGTCGGCAAGAGGTAGGTGAACAAGTGATGAAGAGGTGGTGGCCGGAGGTGGAGCGACGGCGCCGGAAATGGCTCAAAACCGTGCGGTTTAGATGGGTTTTTCCAGCTAAACGGCTGGCCGGACAGGGAAGATTTTCGGTGGGGTGGTTCACCGGAGGGAGGGGGTTCTTTTGGTGGTGGCTGTGCCGGCCACGTCGGCCGGACGGCGTGGTCTGGGCGGAGGACGGAAAACGGCATGGGTGAGGAGAGAGAGAAAGGCAACGCACGAGAGAGAGAGAGAGAGAGAGAGAGAGAGAGAGAGAGAGAGAGAGAACGCGGGAGAGAAGAGAGGAAAGAAAGAAAGAAAAAGAAAGAAAGAAAAAAAAAAGAAAAAAAAGAAAAAGAGAAAAGAAAAGATGAAGGAAAAGAAATGAGGTCCAATCCTCACCTCTGGAGTCCAACGACTGATCCAAAAAAGATAACTTTAAAAGCAATAAAACCAAGAAAATATTTTAAACACGTCGTAAAGCTAAAATATATTAAATAACTGGTGAAAACCAACTATTAAATTTTAAATAAAAAAAACAAGTTAAAATAAATTAAATAGTAATTTTAAACTCAACAGCGAATAAAATCCAATTAAAATCCGATTATTTAAAATACAAGCACTACAATATTAATTAAATTAAAATATTCATTCAGTGAAAATACACGTAAAAACGGGGTGTCACACTAAAACTTATTCAGTCCCAAAGAAAGCAATATCAAAAAATCTTGTTCCATATCCATACTTTTTTGTTTTTGTTTTTTTTTTTCTTTTTGTTTGATTTTTTTTTTTTTGGTAATATTGGAATTCCAATATTTTTTATTTTTCAACACCAACTGCATTCCAATATTACAACGATATATAAAAATTTGGAGGCTAACTCAGTACCATCACAATGAAAGCCAAAAAGAGGCTAATACTAAAGTACAATAACAGCTACATTGAAGATGAGCATGCAAGGAGAGACTGTAAGAATTTTCAATTTAGTTACCCAATTTGCCTAAAGTTAATGAAAAGCAGGAGGCATTTGCATATAACTAATAATGGCCATAGCTATGAGGAAATTTAGATTTAAATGTATTATTGCCTTTACAATAATTTATTTTGTCATCTGGTTGGTTTGTTGATTCCGGACTGAGTCCGAAGAGTTCGGGGGTCGGATGGATTAAGGACGGAGCTGTTTGTTTGGTTGTTGGTGATGTTCGGGATGTGTTGATTATTTTATGTGATGTTAATTGCATGGCATTGTGCATGCATATTCATGTGTATTTTAATTAAAATTGGATTTTACGTGTAAATGAATTTTCGGGTGCGTGTGTCTCACGAGCCCAAGCTGGGATGGGTTATTATCTCAGTGGAGCTCCTCTGGTCACTCGGGAGCAGATAAAACTGAGTGACATCCCCTGAGTTATCGCGGGGCGACGACAGGAGTGGGGCTAGAGGATGGCCTGGCCAGGTACGCGCTGGGCGCGAGTCTGGGCATCGCTCGTTTAGGTGTCACATGCGTAGTCATTATCTGTGGTGTGGCACAGAGCCAGAGTGTGCGGATGATCCCTAGGGGAGATTATGGTGCATGCATAATATGGAATGGTTTTGGATTTGACTTGGATTTGTTTTGGATATGGGCCATTATCTGGGATAATGGCGAGATTGTGATGTGTGGCTTTGTGATCCATTTTCTAGGAAAATGGTAGTTTATTGATTTGGGCCATTATCTGGGATAATGGCGATGACTGGTTTTAAAGGAAAATGTTTTTGGGCCAAAATGAGATTTTGGCGTGTGTGGAAAAAATATGGTTTTTGGGACATGGGCATTGGGCATACTTCATGCATGTTGTTTTGGTTGTAATATGTTTTTCATCTTGCATTGTTTGGATTTTACTTACCTGCGGCACCATTTTTGGTACCGTAGATTTTGATGCAGATCTTGATGAGGAGGAGGCTGAGCTCGAGGAGGCGGCTCCGCCGAAAGAGTAGCTGGACAGTCTTTAAGTATATGATATTTGGCAATGTTTTTATTAGTGTATATTTGGATTTGAGACGATGTTGTATTTGTAATCGTTTAGTATGTATGTTTGAACTGGTTTGTATTTAACTAAGAAAATTTCTGGTACTTAGTTTATGACTTCTCTAACCGCTACGTGTTTTTATTTGTACACATATTGGTTGTGCACACACTTTTGGTACTTGGCGATGGAATGTGTGACCCGTGTTGTTATCATCCCGACGTCTCTAATTCCACGTGGCTGTACGTGGAAGTTGGGGGCGTCACATAGGGTCCTCCAATAAAATTATCAAAGCCATTGGAATATGTTTAAACTACCAAAAATATAAACTTTCTCAAACCAGAAACTGTTTTTCCTCTTCCAATTTCTAAGTTTCTAGATCTAAGAAAATATTTCATCAAAACCTTTAATCATGTAGAAAATACTCAACCAATAATCATGTAAACATGTTAAAAATAATCCATAAAACGTTTAGACCAAGATCTATCTATTAGCTTGTTCAAAAACTCCAAAATATAACATACTCTCAAGTTTATAGTCCAGAATGACCTTTTTGGAGTTTAAATAACATTTGACTGACCAATGATATTCAAATAAGACAACTAAGATATTCACATAAACTAGACTCCAAAAAGAACAACTTGTATGAAGGAAATTTTGTGAAAAAATACTTTCAAAAGCTTCAAAATGGGCATGCAAAAAAACTCCTAAAAGCTGTCCAAGAAAGTCTTTGGTTTTCTTTTTAAGAAATGTGAGAAAAAAAAGTGAGATGATTGTGAAATGAGCTGGCCGACTTCTTGGATAAGTGAGGGATGAAGAGATGGTTGAGAGTGAGCTTGGTGTTGCTCTTGACAACCCAAAAAAGTGGACAAAACTATCCCAAGATAATTCCTTATGGTGGAGAATTGAGTTGAAAGAGTGAGGTGGCCCATTTAGCTTATCCCTTCTAGAGCCTTTTAAGCCCCTTTTTGAAAGATTTGGTCAGCCAAGTGAGGGAAAATTGAGCTAAGAAGCAATGCTAATGTGGCCAAATTCGTAGACCTTAATGTGCCTTAACCGAATGGACCTTAATTTAGGATTTTAAGAGGCTTTCGGTTGCTAGCAAGCCTCAAACTAATTTATTTTGGCCCAATCAAATATCCAAAGTTTGAAAGGTTGGATAATGATGTTCAAACATAAATTTAAAAGATTAATAACATGTGAAAGTAATTTAATTAAGCGATTAAACATAATACTAGAAATCGATTCAGTTAGGATTTTGTGGTCAACTTTAGGATTTGAATAAAACCGTTTAGGATTTCGGTTTCAACCATGCTTTTGGGTTCTCAGCTAGATTCCAACCATACAGGGTTTTACTAGGGTATAAATCCTTTTTGGTTTGGTACAATTTGATTGGTCGGATGGAATACGGTTCTTGCTTAGGTTGCATGGTCTCATACCTTGATTCCTTCAAATTCATCAAACATTCTTCATTGTGCCAAGTGTCTAATACTACTTATTATATGTGGCTAAGATCTTGCCAAATGTCCAATTAAAACTTCTGTAACCTAATTTAGACATTCCACGATATGATTTTTTAAAACACTACACTTAGTGCGATTATCGAGTTTACTATTCACTCCTAAAAAATGTATAATAAACTTCGTATTGAAAAGTTTTCAATATTCATATGAACCTACAGTGAAAATCGTTTACTAAAATTCAACCCCAAAGTGGCCCTAAAAATGAATTCACAGTTTCGAATAGACGTTTTCGTCCAAAAATATGAAAATAAGTTATTGTGCCATAAAATCCTAAATAATCATCTAAGTTTAATGGCGTAGACCATAATGCATTCTAACGCTTGTAATTATCTTAAATAATAAAAATCACATTTCTGACATCATAGTGAGTGATAATACTGATTTTATTGACAAACTAAAACTTATGCGATCGGTTGGTTCATGAAAACTTATGGCATTTTCACGAGATTCCTAACTAAAACCAATAAAAATTCCACCATTGAATTTCTACTGAAGCAGATGAAGCCCAGCATAACTACTGAAGCAATATGCCAATCAAGAATGCCAAAATTAGAGAGTATATAAGAGTAGGCATCATGATGTCCAAGAACTTTGATATAAAATAGATTGAAGCTCTTACATGATGAACATTGATAGCATCCGAGAACTTCTCAAATGCTTGAATCCACTTGTGATGAATCCATCCCCATTGAATATCAATAGAAATCACTTGGTAACCCTTCACATTTCAAATGGAGTTCATTATTCAATCTTAGTTTAAAATCTTAAGGATAGATTTTAAGGATATACAACATCAAAAAAGTAATAGTTATGGTAGCAATTAAGAAGGTTTTATGGCCATGAACACAAAACAGAAGTTAGAAACGTGAGCATCAATAAAAGCTTCCCTTTTAGATAAGTAAGAGTCAATAAAACTTTAAGGTTGAAGGGAATCTAGCTCCATCTCATACAAGTAGATAGATGACAATAACTGAAGCAGAACTTGGTTTGTCCCTTTAAGATTTGCACACTTCTACAAGTTCATGATACAGAATCCTCATCCCAAAGAGACCATGGAAAAAATCAATAACTTATAATATTCAGCCTCTGTGTGTTCGTTTGGCCATGGTACAGAGAAGAGCAAGTTCAATTTAAAAATGGTTTGTAAAGATTTTTAAAATTTGTTAACAACAAATCATTTTATTCTGACCTTCTACATGGACATAAATAGTTCTCCATTTACCACTAAAGCTGAAGATAAAAGCTGAAGACACCCATATCTAATCTACACTTACCACTACACTATAAAATTCTCTTTATATAAAAAGACTAAAACCATGGGAAATGGAGAGAGACTCTTATGATAATGTGTTATGGTTTCCTTTCATCTCAGTTTTCATTCCAATGAACAAACTCTTCAAGTAGCACTATTGCTCAACAAAAATAATGGGCAGCATCAATTGTTCTGCACTCCAAGAGAGAGATATCTTTATCGTATTACAACCATCCTAACAAGTGTGCAAATGCAGTCATTATAAACACAATGCAATGCAAAACTTTTTGCTGAGCTAGCCACAACTATTTAACTAAAAACTCTTCCAAAAAGATAGAGACCTAGCACACAAATCCCAAGACTTTTTTTTTTTTTTTTAATTTATGATAATACAGAACCATAGTAGCTCTTAGATACACAAGTACACAGTTGTAATTTTTCAACACACTATCACCTACGAATCATTAGCATACTCATCTGACAGCAAAATACGTCATTCTAGATTTTTCTTAGGTTTGCATGTGTAAGTCTTTCTAAAGATTACATTTTTATGTGTCCTACAAGTAATCAATTGTATAGCCCTATAACTCTCATTAACTAGCCAATTTAATTTCTAAGTATCAAATTCTTTTCATTCATAGCAGTTTGTCAAGCATATAGTACCTTATTACAGACCAATAGAAAAGACAAGAAATTACAGCAGTCACACGTACGCCACCACCCACAATTCTCTATCCAATGCTAAATAGGGCTAGAAGCCATTATCAACCTAGCACCAACGAATCAATTGAGAGGAAGCATTTTATGCATTTTGAAATGATAAAATTGACCTAAAGAATGGCAGCTTCAATTTTCTTTTGTGCTTTAACATTAAAAGGATCTGCATAAAGAAGGGCCTATATCACAAAATAAAAGGATGTATATATCAGTTTCTTACCTATAAAAAAAATGTGGCCATGGGAAGGCTTCGTGTTCTGGCGGACCAAACCCATAGTTATTAATGACATCCTCGCACTACACAACCACCACCTTTTGCCCATTCAGCAGCGGCCACCACTCTCTTGGGGTGAAGCGGCCAATGAGTCTCAATGAGCAAGAAAGAGAGGCTAGGATTTTGGGTGCTTTTACAAAGAAAGGCATAGAGAAGGGAGATAAAGAGAGAGCAAGAGAGATGGACTTACCGCTATAGGAGGAATGAGAGCAACAGCGTGGTGATTTTCGGCAATGGGACGAGCTCAGAGGGGTGGGGGCTAGTGGTTTGTTTGTAGAGAGAAGAAAAAAAGCAGGGGGGCGCCGGAGGAGATGAGGAAAAACTGTTGTTTTAGGGCTTGGGGATATGGGCAGCTGGAGATACACAAGTACACAGTTGTAATTTTACAACACACTATCACCTACGAATCATTAGCATACTCATCTGACAGCAAAATACGTCATTCTAGATTTTTCTTAGGTTTGCATGTGTAAGTCTTTCTAAAGATTACATTTTTATGTGTCCTACAAGTAATCAATTGTATAGCCCTATAACTCTCATTAACTAGCCAATTTAATTTCTAAGTATCAAATTCTTTTCATTCATAGCAGTTTGTCAAGCATATAGTACCTTATTACAGACCAATAGAAAAGACAAGAAATTACAGCAGTCACACGTACGCCACCACCCACAATTCTCTATCCAATGCTAAATAGGGCTAGAAGCCATTATCAACCTAGCACCAACGAATCAATTGAGAGGAAGCATTTTATGCATTTTGAAATGATAAAATTGACCTAAAGAATGGCAGCTTCAATTTTCTTTTGTGCTTTAACATTAAAAGGATCTGCATAAAGAAGGGCCTATATCACAAAATAAAAGGATGTATATATCAGTTTCTTACCTATAAAAAAAATGTGGCCATGGGAAGGCTTCGTGTTCTGGCGGACCAAACCCATAGTTATTAATGACATCCTCGCACTACACAACCACCACCTTTTGCCCATTCAGCAGCGGCCACCACTCTCTTGGGGTGAAGCGGCCAATGAGTCTCAATGAGCAAGAAAGAGAGGCTAGGATTTTGGGTGCTTTTACAAAGAAAGGCATAGAGAAGGGAGATAAAGAGAGAGCAAGAGAGATGGACTTACCGCTATAGGAGGAATGAGAGCAACAGCGTGGTGATTTTCGGCAATGGGACGAGCTCAGAGGGGTGGGGGCTAGTGGTTTGTTTGTAGAGAGAAGAAAAAAAGCAGGGGGGCGCCGGAGGAGATGAGGAAAAACTGTTGTTTTAGGGCTTGGGGATATGGGCAGCTGGGCTACACTTTAGGCGGGCATGGGGGATTTTCTTATATGCGCGCCAACCTTTATTTTTTATTTTATTTTTTGAAAGATTTAATGAGTGAGTTTGAACAGTAAAAAATATATATGTTCAAATTTCATCCATTCGAAATGATTGTAAGGTTCGGTTTGGCCTTACAAAATTCTTATTTTAAATTTAAAATTCTCATTTTGTTATTATAATTTTTTTAAATTTTCATCCAAAATATAATAAATAATTCAACTTTTTTAAATTCTAAAACAATAATAATAATATTTTAATATTTCATTGTAAAACTCAAAATTTTCATCTCAAAATTCTCAAATAGCCAAACCGAACCTAAATGCATTTGAACAGAAACCATCCATGTTCGAAGGATTTTTGTGAATTGAAAAAAACAATGGCGCATTTTATTGGTCAATAATTTACCGTCGTAAAATTAATCAATTGTCGACATATTTTTAAACGTCGTCAAAGCTATATATTATTTTCGGCGAAATAATATAAACGTCGGAAAACTCAATAATTTATCGGCGTAAAATTAATTAATTTTTGACATTTTCTTAAACGCTACCAATGCTATACATTATTACCGGCGTAATAATATAAACGTCGGGAAACTACAAATATACTGGCGTATAATTGATATATTTTCAGCATTTTTATAAACACCACCAAAACTATATATTATTACCAGCGTAATAATATAAACGCAGGAACTCTTAGTAATTTACTGGTGTAAAAATTAAGCGCCAGTAATAAAATATTGTTACTGGCGCATAAACAAATACCGATAATATAAACGCCGGCAATTCTTTTCTTTTTTTGTAGTTATAATACTCTGACAAACAAAATGATTACATCAAGAGTATTTTAAATCACGTACCCTATCAATCAAAATGATTACACCAGGAGCACTTAATAATATTCTGACAATCAGAATGATTACATCACCAGTATTTTAAATAAGATACCCTAACAATCATAATGATTATGCTAAAAGTATCTATACAACTAAACTTGAACTGAATTCTGACAATCAAAAAGATTTAGCTAAAAGTCCCTCTCGTGAATTACAAATGGAGATGCTCGTACAATCATAATGTTTACATGGCAAGTATCCTAGATATAATTAAATGACTTGGACATAAGTCGAAAGACATGACTTACTTGAGATAGAAACATTTTGTAATATGACATAACATGTAATAAATAACATACTTAACATGACATATTTGCAACAATGAATATTACATGCCATGACATCCATGTAATATATGACATACTTAACATGACATACTTGTAATGTATAACAAAACGTGACAGAATACTTGTGTAATAGATGAATAATTTGTGATAGAATAAATTCTATGTATCTAATAAATATGTGATAACTTGGTATAGCATGACATATATAATAACATACATACATACACTGTAGTTCCTTTACTTATCACCCATACACAGTAAACTACTAGTAAGTTAAAAAGCTAACTTATCTCGTCCTTCACATTTTCTAAGTAATTTCAAGCGCGATTATGAGGAACTGAAAATAGTGATTCTTAAAAGTTAAAAATTAATCACTAATAATTAGAAATATGGAAAATTTCTAACTTAGAATAAAACTATCATTTTACCCTTTACATGTGAAAAAATGACCATTTTACCCCTATATTAAGGATTTTGCATCCTAACTCTAAAAATCACCAAAATTCACATACCTCATATAAATTTTGTCCTAAACTCAAATAGCAAATCATAAAAGTTTAAAACTAAACACAACCTATAAAAACTCTATAGGGGAGGAAACTTGCATAGGCTTTTTCCATTTATTTTTGTTATAATTCTTCCAATTTCATAACTCATGATCGAATCAAATTTTTGCAACAAAAATCTTCCTATCCAAAGTTTGAAATATTCTTAAAACATCCACTAAAATATGCTAATCAACAATAGCCAACTTTTTTGAAAAATGATCCAAAATTTTTAAATAAAAAGGCAAACCTTTGAATCATATGGTTTCATATATTTCAAAGCAACTCAAAAAACTTCAAAAATCCAAATCTTTCTTATAACATATTCATAACATATTCCTAAGAATAATTATGTTTTGAATCATCAACAAAAGTCATCAAAATCACTAAAACAATACTTGAAATTTTTGGTTTCTTTCTAAGTTCTACAAACATATTTTGGTTTCTAACTTGTTTTGATCAACCTTTTGATTCATGACTTATAAAGATGTGATATTCAAACCAAAACATTACATGATTTAAAAATGTGTCTTAAAACAGATCTAAGCTTCAAATTCAAGATCACATGGTTAAAAATCAACCAAAACATAAATTTAGCCAAGAACATCAACACTTTGGCCTATTCGAATATCTCCTTGCATGAAGTTTCATATATTTGAAACAAACATGAAATATCTTCAAAATAACATTCTAACATGTATATAAGAGGCTTAGGGTCCTCCAAGAAAATTATCAAAGCCATTGGAATATGTTTAAACTACCAAAGAGTTAAACTTTCTCAAACCAGAAACTGTTTTTCCTCTTCCAGTTTCTAAGTTTCTAGATCTAAGAAAATATTTCATCAAAACCTTTAATCATGTAGAAAATACTCAACCAATAATCATATAAACATGTTAAAAATAATCCATAAAACTTTCAAACCAAGATCTATCTATTAGCTTGTTCAAAAACTCTAAAATATAACATATTCTCCAGTTTATAGTTCAGAATGACCTTTCTGGGATTTAAATAACATTTGATTGACCAATGATATTCAAATAAAACAAATAAGATATTCACATAAACTAGACTCCAAAAAGAACAACTTTTATGAAGGAAAATTTGTGAGAAAATACTTTCAAAAGCTTCAAAATGGGCATGCAAAAAAACTCCTAAAAGCTGTCCGAGAGAGTTTTTAGTTTTCTTTTTAAGAAATGTGAGAAAAAAAAGTGAGATGATTGTGAAATGAGCTGGACGCCTTCTTGGTTAAGTGAGGAATGAAGAGATGGCTGAGAGTGAGCTTGGTGTTACTCTTTACAACCCAAAAAAAGTAGACAAAATTATCCCAAGATATTTCCATATGGTGGAGAATTGAGTTGAAAGAGTGAGGTGGCCCATTTAGCTTATCCCTTATAGAGCCTTCTAGACCCCTTTTTGAAAGATTTGGTCAGCCAAGTGAGGAAAAATTGAGTTAAGAAGCAATGCTAATGTGGCCAAATCCGTGGGCCTTAATGGGCTTTAACCGAATGGGCCTTAATTTAGGATTTTAAGAGGGTTTCGGTTGCTATCAAGCCCCAAACCAATTTATTTTGGCCCAATCAAATATCCAAAGTTTGAAAGGTTGGATAATGATATTCAAACAGAAATTTAAAAGATTAATAACATGTGAAAGTAATTTAATCAAACGACTAAACATAATACTAGAAATTGATTCAGTTAGGATTTTGTGGTTAACTTTAGGATTTGAATAAAACCGTTTAGGATTTTGGTTTCAACCTTACTTTTGGGTTCTCAGTTAGATTCCAATCATATAGGGTTTTACTAGGGTATAAATCTTTTTTGGTTTGATACAATTTGATTGGTCGGATGGAATACGATTCTTGCTTAGGTTGCATGGTCTTATATCTTGATTCCTTCAAATCCATCAAATGTTCCTCATGGTGCCAACTGTCTAATACTACTTACTATATGTGCCTAAAATCTTGCCAAATGTCTAATTAAAACTTCTCTAACCTAATTTAGACATTCCACAGTGTGATTTTTAAAAACACTATATTTAGTGCGCTTATCGAGTTTACTATTCACTCCTAAAAAATGTATAATAAACTTTGTACTGAAAAGTTTTCAATATTCATATGAACCTACAGTGAAAATCGTTTACCGAAATTCAACCCCAAAGTGTCCCTAAAAATAAATTCACAGTTTCAAATAGACGTTTTGTCCGAAAATATTAAAATAGGTTATTGTATAATAAAATCTTAAATAATCATCTGAGTTTAATGGTGTAGACCATAATGTATTTTGACACTTCTAATTATCTCAAATAATAAAAATCACATTTCTGACATCATAGTAAATGATAATACAGATTTTGTTGACAAACTAAAACTTATGCGATCGGTTGTTTCATGAAAACTTATGGGATTTTCACGAGATTCCTAACTAAAACCAATAAAAATTTCACCATTGAATTTCTAGCGGGCTGTTACACATATGACCCCAAATTGAAAAGCTCTTGTCAATGTGCACGTTGTGGCCATAGAGCTTCGATCGATGCACATCTTTTCCAATGTCAAAATCCATTGTTTTACCTTCCGAATCCCTCTTTTTAGTTATTTTTTCCTTTTATGAAAAAATTTCATTTATCATTAAGGAAGTGATTATGGATCCGATTTGAGCTAATTTTTTACAAATTACTTCTTTTATTACGTATTTAATTTTGACATGATTATTGAGATTTTGCTATTTTTGGTAAAATTCTAATTAGTACAATTTCCAGCTATACAGCCCAACTTGTGGGCTAATTTTCGACATTCTTTGATTTGATATAATTAATTTTTAATTAAACATCGGATGTGTTTCTCTATTTTTTGGATGGTTCTCTTGTGTTTTCCCTATGAATTATCTTTCGAAACTATCTTGTAAAATAATCATTATTCTGCCCGGTGTCACTTACCCTGGTTCTTCATTCCAGCTCCGAAAACGTGAAGAGACTTGTGTATATATATCAGGTGACAAACGAAACTATTATCGAATGGGCACACGGTCGTGTTGGAGACTCTTACCGAAGTCAAAGTTCAAAGGTGCCAAATTATTTTCTTACGTTTGTCGAAGAAATTGAGCATATAAGATCGATATAGCTTACTCAAGCAAACTAGCCGCCAGAGAAAAAAAACTGTGTATTCTTCAAACAAATGCATGGATGTTAAAACTGTACGCGTAAGTTTCGGGAATATTCCAAATTTTTAGTTTGTGTCTGGCCGTCAGCTCAGACCAAGAAGGTTGATTTCCCTGTAGTAACGATCATACGTCAGCATTCTCGGACACAATGGCATGCATTGATTGTAATCTGGAGATCAGTCTTCTCCTGAGATCAAAGTTCAAAAGTTACACAAATTAAGAATATTACCTGTTTTACATGATCACCAGGCAATTAATTGGCCAAATTCAAAGGTGGCTTCATATTTTTGGTTCTATTTTTCGAGGAATCAAGTACGTATGTACATAAATTAAATGGCATATTATATGAATGGGTGGCTTTGGGAGAGACTTTTGATCCTGAGATCAAAGCAGTGTTTTTAATTTCGTACCATACCGGCCGATATTTCGGCATGTACTGGGCTACGTACCGGCTGGTATTTCTATGGACTCGTCAAAACATGTGCGATTGACGCCAAATATTGATCCTAGTTAGATTCTTCAAACACCTTATCTATGAATATTATACATGATCTGCAGGCAGGCATTGTGGACCGGGTCTTAAATCAACTACAAATTAATGCGGGTTTGTAAATTAAGTCCGCATGCAGGAGGCACGTGTAGTGGAAAGGTTGAGTTTGATGACGTGAAATCACAAAGACAGAATGTTGGAGTCAAGAATATTGTTTCACGAGTCATAGAAGTGATCGAGATTGTAGGTGCAGGGGGGAAGTGCTCGGTCCAAAGAAGTAAGCATCCGCGGGGTATTTTTTTGACTGCTTGGAGGCCAGGGTCGCTCTCAATACAAATTAAGCTTAACTTAAAATATTATTGAATTGCATGGATGTGTATCCTGTTTCGACAGAAAAATGATTTAATAAGCTTAACTTAAAAAGAAAATATGAAAGAAAGTAAGTAGTATAGCTAGGCAGAAGGAAAATGATAACCATTCAGTTATTTTCTAATTTTTTTTAACTTAACGTTAAATTGAGGGTAATTTTGTAATAATAAAATTAATTTTAGTAATGTGAAATAATTTCATTGATAGTTTAAAAATTAATTTTAATAATGTGAAATAATTTCATACATTAATTTCATAAAAACTAATATCTTTGACGAGTCTCGTGTAGCACGGCTCATGAATATCATCCATTATCTGCAGGCAGGCCGCATGGGGTCGTAAATCAACAGTAATTTATTGAGCATGAGTTTTACAATTAAACTAATTCGCGTTTGTAAAGCCCGAAGGCAGGAGGCACGTGTAGTGGAAAGGTTAAGTTTGATGACGTAAAATCACAATTAAAGACAGAAAGTTGGAGTCAAGAATATTGTTTCACGGGTCATTGAAGCGATCGAGATTGTTAGTGCTGGGGCCGGGGAAGTGCTCGGTCCAAAGAAGTAGGCATCCGTGGGGTATTTTTTGACTGCTTGGAGGAGTCCTTAATCGATCGGTTTCCACGAACTGAGTCGATTCTTGGGACTTTTAACTTGCACTATAATGCTACGTGTCGAGACTATTTCTACTAAGATCAAAGTTCAAAAAATTACCCAGAAATTCAAAGGCGGCTGCTGGCGAAATATTTATTCAAACCGTTTGTGTATAACATATAGGTGAGAGAGAGAAGTTCAAAAAATTACCCAGAAATTCAAAGGCGGCTGCTGGCGAAATATTTATTCAAACCGTTTGTGAGAGGGAGAAGTCAAGAATATATATATATATATATATATTATATATAAGGAAAGAAAAAAAGAAAGAAAGAACACTACAACACGTAATTCCATTCGTCGTTTACAGCACTAATATTTCTATAAATACCTGAATGTCCTGCAATCGGTTTATGATCTCATACAAGGCCCTGGAACTGAAAGCACTAGAAGTGCCATTAATTAGAACCACCATCTCCAATACTACGTACGGTCCCAATTAACTTCTAAAATGTCTATTCAAGTTTCAGCAGTAGCTGCTCCAACAGCTCAGAATCATGTTATGCCAGAAATTAACCGTCGCTCAGCAAATTTTCAACCCAGCATTTGGGGTGACCATTTCCTCTCATATGCTTCTGAATTCCTGGTAATTTAAGATTGATATGTATAGCGTTTACATTACGACATCATGTGTTTGAACTCTCGTAAATCAAACATTACTTTTGCATTTCTAGGGATAATATTTATATCTTGAAAGTATGATATTATTCCAAGGACGAGTCACAGTGCATATATACTTTTTGCTCATATAGGAAACTGATGTGAATATGAGGCAACAAATTGAAGAATTGAAGGAAAATGTGAGGAGGATGCTCAGGGCTTCGGTTGAGAAACCTTCACAAAAGCTGAACTTGGTTGATGCAATTCAGCGCTTAGGCGTGTCTTACCATTTTGATAATGAGATTCAAGAAATTCTGCAACAACTGCAGAAGACTCATGAAAGTGATGACCCTGAATATAATGATGACCTTTACAGTGTTGCCCTGCTGTTTCGACTGCTTAGACAAGACGGCTATTACGTTTCGTGCGGTAAAAAATGCTTGTTTCAATTCCTTTCTATAGGCTTGCAGAATTCTTTTCCAAGGGAAACATAATCAACTAATTAAAGGTTTTAAGAGTAAAAGACAGAACCCGTTTCATTATGGGATTAAAAAGTGCCTAACAGTACTATTAACGTGCACACACGTATATATATATATATATATATTATTCTCCTTCCATGGGGTGACTCATTTGATGTCATTGGAATATTGTGAGGTAGATATGTTCAACAAGTTCAAGGACAACAAAGGAAATTTTAAGGGATCGCTTTGCAATGATGTGAAAGGAATTTTAAGCTTGTATGAAGCCACACATCTCAGGGTAAAAGGTGAAGATATACTGGATGAGGCTCTTGTCTTCACTACCACACATCTTCAGTCTGTAGCATCCCAATTAAGCGGACCTCTAGCAGCACAAGTAACCCATGCGTTGAAACAGCCTATCCGAAAAGGACTACAAAGGCTAGAGGCAAGGCATTACTTTTCCGTATACCAAGAAGACGCTTCACATGATAAAGTTCTTCTTAAGTTCGCAAAGTTGGATTTCAACCTATTGCAGAAAGTGCACCAGAAAGAACTTTCTGACATTGCCAGGTCATTTATTAAGCTCCATCTCAAAATACTTGAAAGTGCTGTAAGCTAGCTTGTACATGATGATATGATAATTGTAGGTAATTGATAGAATGATTCTTTTAAATTATGTTTTACAGCTGGTGGAAAGACTTGGACTTTTCAAGGAAGCTACCCTTTATCAGAGACAGGGTGGTTGAGTGCTATTTTTGGATATTGGGAGTGTACTTTGAGCCCCAATATTGCTTTGCTAGGAGGATGCTAACCAAAGTGATCTCCATGACCTCTGTTATTGATGATATCTATGATGTGTACGGTACAATGGAAGAACTTGACCTCTTTACTGAAGCAATTGAGAGGTTGAGATTGAGACACATCCTAATCATATTTGCATTTATTCTTTATTTTTTCTGATTACTGGAAAAACTAAATTGCACATAAACTATCTATTTTACAGGTGGGATATGAGTGCCGCAGATAAACTCCCGGAGTACATGAAAATGAGTTACCAAGCACTCCTAGACGTTTACACTGAAATGGAGCAAAACCTAGGTGAAGAAAAATTGTATCGGGTCCAGTATGCAATAGAATCTGTAAGCATCATAGTTTATATATTCAGAGAAATTAAGCAAGCAAACAAACAAACATATATAGAAATATTATGTTTGACTATATTATATGTTTCAAAAACATAAGTATTTGTTCTGATTGTGAGTTGCTTACATCTACGTACGTACATTGTCTTAGATGAAGAATCAAGTTAGAGCATACCACCATGAAGCCAAATGGTTCCACCAGAAATACATACCAACAATGGACGAATATATGCCCCTTGCTCTTGTTACCTCTGCCTACGCAATGTTAGCAACCACATCCTTAGTCGGAATGGGAGAACTTGTCACAAAGGATTCCTTCGAGTGGTTGTTCAGTGACCCCAAAATGGTCACAGCTTCAGCAGTGGTTTGCCGACTCATGGATGACATCGTGTCACACAAGGTTTAATTCTATCTCTTTTTTTTTTCTTTATAATAATAACTTATAAAATTGCCCTATTAATTTATATACTAACATATATAAAAGATTCTTCAATAATAATACTTGCAGTTTGAGCAAAAGAGAGGGCACGTTGCTTCGGCTGTTGAATGCTACATGACACAGCACGGTGTTACAGAAAAAGAAGCAGTCCATGAATTGAGGAAACAAGTGACAGATGCATGGAAGGATATAAACAAAGAGTGCCTCTACCCAACTGAAGTCCCCATGCCAATTCTCATGCGAGTTCTCAACCTTGCACGTGTCATTGATGTCGTGTACAAGGATGAAGATGGCTACACACATGCTGCAATTGTGCTCAAGGATTTTGTAGCGTCTTTAATGGTGGATCCTGTGCCCTTATAAGCTGCATGGACCTCTGCAATGGTGGCTGTCGATCACAAGGAATAGTACTTGATATGGTTACATTTAAGTGTTAATAAAGAAAAAAAAGGCGTCCATGTAGAATAAATTAATTAGTTTAGCAGATTACTCAACACATGCATCTAAATATATAAGGTCGGGGCGGCAGACCATAGACAATACGATATATTTCTTGGTCTCTTTCTTCTTATTTTGATGGCATGACAGTTTTGGTGACTGTTCAAACTCAAGTCAATGTATGAATAAAGTGAATTGTGATCGATTCAAGTTGCAAATATATTATTATTAGTTTCTAATTCTTAATTAGTAGCACTAGCTTGTGTAAAAATTGGTCATTCTCTTAAAAAATTTATTACTCGGCTTGATCCGGGCTTAAGCTTGGGGCTGGGGAAAGACTACTGGCCTCCGTCCTCGCAACTGAAGTTCTTATATTTGGGATGAGGCCTATGAATTAGAGTAACCCCAAACAAATCTCCAGGCTTGGCTGACTAGCTAGGCTTCTAGCTAGCCCAGCTTAATCACATGCAACGTTAAAAACTATCTGATTATGCAACATGCACCCAAACTCAATTACTCACGCTAGTTGCACGGATTGAATAATAATTAAGAGTTTAATCATGATTGTGCAGCTAACCATCGGCCTAAAATTCATGGTATAAAGGCCCATCGCATGTAACATGATCAACTACCGACATGGTCAGTTGTGTTTTTTCATATGTAAGAGCATTCTGATTGGATTATTCAAATGTAAATTCAATAAAAAATTTAATTAAGAGAACTTAAAAATACTCCACATTAGATTATCTAATTTTAAAATTTTTTACTTTTAACTACCGTAAAATTAAGGTTGACAGTCAAATTTGGTTGTTACTATATCATAACCAAATGAATAAAAAATAATATCTTTGTACACTCTCCCTTTATTCTCCTTCCTCATTCTCATTTTTCCTTCTGCATTATTTCTCCATATTATTTAATAAAAAATAATAATGTATTTCCATATAAGCTATTAATTTAGAAAAAAACTTAATAGAAAAATTTTGACTAATAGATGGATAATCTAATGTGGGAATAAATAATGTATTTTGACTAATGTATTTCCATATAAGCTATTATTTTGACTAATAGATGGATAATCTAATGTGGGAATAAATTTTGAGTGGAATGACCAAATGTAAAATCATATCATATTATGTAAATTTTATATTTATATTTAGATAATCCAATAAAGATGCTCGCCCAAATTCTTTGGATGTGAAAAGTAGCTGTAAATATGTCCCATGAACAGAAGCCAAGGCCCAAACCAATGTATTATTAATTTTTTTATATATATAATATTTTTATTTGGTTAAAAAGTATGGATAGCCACTTGAGATTTAATGAGAAATTTTGGATAAACTACGTGCCCAGATTTTTATTTTGGGATTGTTGGGCATAACTTACGTTTAATAAGCCAATATTTCGTATACCTTATTTCAGATTTATTGTATAATTTTGATTTAGCATACTAACTATAATTTTAGGTATCTTGGGAGTTTAATTAGGCCCAAGGGTCAAGAAGTTTTTTTTGGGGCCATCAAGATTTAACGAATGATTTTGGACTCAATAAATGAGTTAAGCCCATTTAATAATTTATAGACCAACTGGACATTTTTTTTTGTAGTGGCCGAAGATTTTATTCCAAAAGCCCAACACGACGATTCAATATACGTTTCTTCAATTTTTTTTTTTCTCCTCAAGGGTTTTGGCTACCTATATAAATAGATACATACCCATGTACGTAGAAACTCTCCAAGCGAGGGCTGCCGCACGTTGACTACCCCACATCTCCACGTCCAGGCCGGCACCAAACACAGGTACACAACCCAGATTTTCTTGTATTAAAAAATTTAATTGAAAACGATTCTGTACTCTAATACGAAAATTCATTTAATATGATTGATTAGAAATTCAATTTTTAATTAAAATGGTACCAATTTGAATTTTAAATATAAAGATAACAATATTGATATGTAGATCGGTACGCGAATTCGCTTGTATGTAAAAAAAATCTCTCTCCATATTCCCACCTTCCCTAGCCCTTTTCAATCTATTTTTCCAACTCCCAGATCTTCCTCTCAACAGATCCCTCTCACTCGTTAGTTTCTGTCACATCTACTTCATGCGGTTTTGGGTCTGCCATCAGTTTTCCCTATTCTCCACCATCAATCACAGCGCCACCATCCACCCTGATCCACCGCATGCTCCCCCACACCCATGTTGTTTCTCTACCACCACTGTGGAGTCAACCGAGACTAGTGTTTGCAGCCTCAAGAAACACCACACGACAGCCACCACAGTATTGCATGCTCCTCCTCACACCACTACCTCGTCCCACAAAAATCCACACAACTGCAAGCAACCATGGTTGAGCCCTGCTGTGTCACGGCCAAAGGAGCCCACGTCCCAGTGAGTTTATTCATTGCACCACCGCTCCTCCTCTTCTTCTACTCGCCTCAACCGCTAACCACTTGAACCATTGTCCCCACCCACTATAAACGACAGAAATGCCCCCTGCTTTTACACCACCAAAATAGAGCAACCCACGTCCAGTAAGTCCTCCATGACTCCTTCCTCAGCCGCAGATAATGTCGATCACCACCTTTCCCCTTCACGTCGCCAACCACCAGACTCCTGCTCCCGAGGCCTCGTAAGCCCTACACGTTCAAGAAAACCAACATAGAAACACTACCTCAAGCCGCCGTAGAAACCACCACTCAAATTGCTCAAGTTTACCCAAAGCCCCGTCGTGCGCCACCACTCTGCACCACCTAACCACGGCCTTGCACAACCACTACCTTCCCTCTGTAAACCATCGAGAGCCTCTGTTTCACCACATGAAAACACAGCAAGTACCTCCACTGCGTAAGGCTCCACAAGCCGCCCAACCACCACGAGGGTTGCACCATCCAGCCATTGCCACCATTGCCTCGAGCTACTATTACTCGCCAAAAAGCAAGCCTCATCCACGTTCACCCAGCTAATGTCACTGTTCCTCTGTGTCGTACGACGCAAGCTCCCAAGGTAAGGCTTTTTCTCTCTTTACGCGAGACACACACACACTCTCTCTCTCTCTCTCTCTCTCTCTCTCTCTCTCTCTCTCTCCCCCCCCCCTCCCCCCCAAAAGCTCTCCTATCTCTTAGCCTCTCCCTTAGTTCAAGTAACTCTCTCTCTAGGAAAAATCTAGTTACAAGCATATCTGCGCATTAACAATCCAATGTGATTGGTCAAAAAGTAGATTTTATTAAAAATAGTGTTAATTTAAATTTTGAATATGAATGAATCAGTTGATACACAAATTAGTACGCAATTTTTCTTGTACATAGCAAAACTTCTCTCTCTATCTTTGTCGCTTACAGGTTGGTATGCATTTTGGATATTGGGCCATGCTTATTGAAATGGGCCATGCGCTTGCAGATAGGTTTTTTGGTTTATATTGCATTATGGGCTGCACAGATTTATGGGTCACGGTTGGATATAATGGGCTTACTGCGTATATTTTGATGTCAAGATCAGTGTTTGCTTGGACAATATTATAAGACCAATTTATGGAGTAATATGATCTTAGGATTTAATCGTGTATTTGTTTGAAGAAATTATGTGAATATCAAAGTATTTTGGGATGAGTCAATATTTTAGGGTTTCGATAAGTTTTATGCATTAAGGAAAATATAGATTTTTATATCTTAAGTTTTAATTACAAAGTATGTGTTCGATTGGAAATTTACGCAGGTTACGTCACTAATTTATAGGTGACGATTGATATATATTCCCTTGGCACTCTTATAAGAAAATTTAGAGAAATTAAAATTTCTAGATAAGTGGGGTTCATATGCTAGATTTTGCATAAAAGAAATAGACTGAGGTTGATTTTAAAAAATATGCATATTTTGTTATGAAAAGAAATTTGAAACAATCTCAGTTATTTATTCTATATTACTAATGAAATATGGATGAAAAAGAAAAGTATTTTTGTCATGACTGGTGTAGAAATGAAAAAAAAAATTGGCATTATGTTTTTGAATTATGCAAAAAGAGCGAATATGAAATTTCAAAATTTGTGCATATGATGTGAGGATGTTCTGAATTTGTTTTTGAATATGTTAAAGGATCTGAATCAATTCAGTACTCTATTTTGATAAGATGTCGCATCTTAAAACCATTGGCATGACTTTCTGATTTTGCATCTGATTCTATTATGGTTTTGATTCTGTTTCTGATCTGCTCCGTTAAGGCCTTGCCATGGATATAATAGTGGTGTGCGGCCCTGCCACAGGTATAATGCCTAAGGTACAAAACTTAGCATAATCCGTTAAGATGAAAGAATGGTAGCCCCAAAATCCAATAAAACAGTAGTTAGTGCTTTTAAAAAAAATCCCAAACTTTAGAGAGCTTTATTTCGTTGTTCGTATGAAGTTATAATATTATGTGGAGAGTGTTATTTACTATTTTATATGAGGTTAAGCTAATAATTTGGGTGGAATCATTATTAAGCTTTTAGGTCAATTTTGAAAGTTTACATTTTAAACTTGAATTGGACACTAGCGAGTATGGTGGTCGATATTTTGTGCGCGAATGTATATACCTAAGGGATTTGGAGGTATGTGAGGCACCAAGAGACAATAAGGTTAGAATCTTGGAATATTAGGTTTGACATAATGATCGAAGATTAAAATAGGCACGAAATTGATGAGATGGATAAGTGCAACAAATTTTGAGGAAGAAATTTTTTTATAGGGGGAGGATGTAGCACCCAGGCCAACACCTAAGCCTAGGCCTAAGCCATGCGAAGCCCAACCTGTTGGAAAAGGAAACGACGTCATTTCTTGGAGGTCAGTACCCCTCTATTTTCCCTCTTCTTCCCCCCACCCTGAAGATTTCTCTCTCACGATTCCATCTCCACCTCATCACCTCTCCTCTCCAATACTTTCTCTCCCCACTCACCCAAGCCACATTTATTTTCACTCCTACATCCCTCTCTCAACAAAACAATCTCTCTCTCTCTCTCTCTCTCTCTCTCTCTCTCTCTCTCTCACTCAGACTCCTCACGACAATGCCATCGTGAGCCTCACCACCACACGTCAAGCAAGCCACAAGAGTAACAAATTCTCCTCCACTATGAACCACCGAGGCCAGCCTCACTAACACCATACATCAACATTGTGGGACATGAAACCCACCACCACTCACACATCTAATCGTAAACCACCAAGCACGAAGCCAGTCGTGCCCAACCACCATAGCCTCCATCATCAACCTACCTCTCTCAACTCCTATAGCACCAAACAACAGCCTTCATGCCCGTCCAGCAAGCCACCCAACCACTACTTTGCACCACCACTACCCACCCTCTGTAAAACCACCAAAAGCCATTGTTTTCCCTACACCTATAAACAGAACACTTGTAGCCTTGCTTCCTACCTGTGAGCCACAAACCACCTACCTTTGTTTGACCACACCCTGCCAAAATCAACCACAGATAGTGACGCCATAAGCTTCCCATCAACCCAGAGTCGTGTCCTCCCCGTAAGTCCCCTGTTACAAAATCTCTTCCTTCACTCCGTTATTCTCGAGTTGAGACCACGGTGCCATTTCTTCCTGCGAGACTCCACCACTTAGAGGAAATTGTCGTGATTGGTGTTTCCGTCCGACCAACCAGGATCCGCCGCCGCACCTTTCTCCTCCCTTGGTGAGTTCACTTGGTCTCTCCCTCTCTCACACTCCTCTATGTGCCTTTCTTGGCCTTTTTGTTCCAAATTTCCCACTCCTTTAAAATGGAGATGGGCTGTGGGCCTCAAGCCCCTTAGGTCAAGTGGCCCTTCTTAATACTTTTAAGTGGGCTAGCATTCACATGTGCTTATATAAAAATGAGGAGTGATGATGTTGTTTTGGTTTATGGTTATTGTTTAAATAAAGTCTAGGTTATTTAAGTATTTGGGATTTTAATTAGAAAGTGTGTGCTTAATTAGATAGTTACATACTGTTGGAAATTTACGTAAGCTATGTGTCTATTGTATAGGTGACGATTGATATTCGTTCGGTACTATCGTTGAAAAATTTAGAAAATTTAAAAGTTCAGATAAGCAGGATTCTTATGCTAGACTTTGCAAAAAAGAAAAGAAATGAACTAAAGTTGATTTTGAAAAACTATGCATGTTTTGTTAAGAAAAGAAATTTGAAGCAACCTCAGTTATTTGTTCTGCATTACTCATGAAATCTGTATAAAAGAACAAAGTATTTTTGTCATCACTGGAATAGACATAAGCAAATTTTTTGCATTCTGTTTCTGACTATGCAAAATTTTATAACTCAATAATGCAAAGTGCTTCACAAAAGCATCTGTTTTGAGGGAGAAATTGAATAAAATTAGAGAAAGAAAAAAGCTTACTGCAAGTGACTTGGTGAACGGGAAGGATGGTGGTGGTGCACAAGGTCGGTGGCAATAACAGAGTTTGAATGAGACAGAGAGAGAAAGGGGAAAACAGAATGGAAGGATGAGAGAAAAGAAAGAAATCTTACCATAGTTGTTGGTCGAACGTTGAAGATAGTGGCAGTGCCTAGAGCATCAGCCACGACAATAGAGAGAGAGAGAGAGAGAGAGAGAGATAATGAGAAGAGAAACGCAAAGGAGGAGGAGGGCGAGATAACTTGGTTTATTGGGAATCGATTTCTCTGGTGTTATTTTTGGATGAGATTTACGTTCGAATGGTAAAGGATATTCTATCGAAATAGAAGTTCCATTCCAACACCTTAATTCCATGTTCAAACATGAAAATTTTTAGGGAATAATTCCCGCATTTTTTCACGGCAAATTTTATTAGGGACGAATATTTTATCTTTAAAAATTATCGTTCAAACAGCAAAAGGACCGTTCGAATGAAATCTTCAATAATGATATTTTTTTTATGAAATTAAAATTTTGTCTCAAAAGATCGCTTTTAGAGACGAAAATAAAGTCATCCTTAAAAGTTAAATTTGTTATAGTGTATAATATCGTGTTCATACTGGTACTACCGATATGATTTTATATAATAAGTTAGATTTACTTTATAATAAAATAGTTTTACAAGCTAGTATACCAATTCAATTCATGTCAGTTTGTAGGTTTGAACAAAAATAAATGATACTCTCACATGAGACGGTATGTACCCTAGATAGCCACTTTTAATAAAACTAAATAAATCTTGATATACTACGTACTATATCATTATAAGCTAACGCTCAATGATACAACACCAGAGATTGATAAGATTATCCCAAATAACAAAAACTCTCAATTTATAGTTTAAAAAATATAAATGGATACTCCAAATAATAGATCAAATGTTAAACGTAAATCCTATTTGAAAGTTTGAATGTAAATCTAGTTTGAATAAAACCTGTAATGTAAATCTAGTTTCATCAACAGATTCACAAAGATTTTGATTTAGAAAGTCGAAACATTTCAAATCTAAAGGAGTACAAACAAAGATCGAAATAAACAGCGATCTAAATCCTAATTCTCACCCTCTTCCTAATTAATCCTAGATAACTAGGGTGGCTGGAAAAAGGAGATCGATAATCAACGAACGCCACATGATTGTAGTCATCCCGGAGGCTCGATTTCGGCTTTGGAACATCTATTACCATCAGAGACAATTCCAATAGCCCCATATATAGTCTGATCCTCAAGGTCACAGGAATCGTTTGACTATTTTTTAGTTTATTAATTAGGAATTTGATCTGTCCGGCCAATAAGTCATTAATGTAGCTAGCTATCTCATCGATTGATCATCAATGCAATGACGTGCAAGTACTAATACATAAGTATTTATATATGTATTGTTTAATATTTAGTAAAACATATTGAACGCACATGCTTTTCTACTGATCATGTCAAAACATGATCGATTGACACTAGATGATCCTTGTTAGATTTTTCCAACACCATATCTATGAATATGACACATGATCAGTTCCATATGCATGCATGGATGTATCCAGTCTCAACAGTTTTGTAATATTAAAATTTATTTTCAATGAAGTGACATGATTTAATTGGTTGTTTAAAGATGACATGAATTCGAACAGGATAAAGAGGAAGAGAACATCTAGAAAGTAGCTAGGCGATCTGGTCCTCAAGGAAACGGGTGTGACAATGCAAGATGAATGAAAGTTTGGGCCGTGTTGGGAAGGGTCATACATAGTGATAGCCAACCACCAACCAAGGTTGTACTACCTTAAAGACAGCTAAGCAAAAGAGTTGTAGCACACTTGGAATGCTGAGCACTTAAAAAAATTCTACCCTTAATTGCTATTCGCTTCCCTTTCTCTCTTATGTATTCAATAAAAAAAAAGATCAATAAAGGCAATTGGTTTTCTAATTTGCGTGCCTTTGACTCCTACACTTAGCCATCAAAGTCGAGTCAGAGACTTGCGGTACAACCAAAATGGCGTGGAGGTCAAAAGACCCCATGATTTCCATACTTAACCACCAAAGTCGAGTCAAAAACTCATGGTGCAGCTAAAAGGGTGTGGAGAGTAAAAGACCCCACGACCCCCTTACACAACCACCAAAGTCGAGTTAGATACTCGTGGTATAGCCAAAATGGCTTGGAGGTCAAAAGACCCCACAACCCCCATACTTAGCCACGAAAGTCAAGTTAGAGATTTGCAGTGCAGCCAGAAGGGCATGGAGATCCAAAGACTGCATGACTCCCATACTTAGCCATCAAAGTCGAGTTAAAGACTTGCGGTGCAACTACAAGTGCGTGGAGGTAAAAAGACCCCACGACTCCTATACTTAGACACCAAAATTGAGTCAGAGACTCGAAGGGCAGCCAAAAGGGTGTAGAGGTCAAAAGACCTCACGACTCCTATACTTACCACCAAAGTCAAGTGAGAGACTTGTGGTGCAACCAAAAAGGCGTGCAGGTCAAAAGACCCTACGACTCCCATACTTAGCCACCAAAGTCGAGTAAATGACTTATGATGCTGCCAAAAGGACGTAGAGGTCAAAAGACCCCACGACTCCCATACTTAGCCACCAAAGCCAAGTCAAAGATTTGCAATGAAGCCAAAAGAGCGTGGAAGACAAAAAACCCCACGACTCCCACACTTAGCCACCAAAGTTGAGTTAGAGACTCGTGGTGTAGCCAAAAGGGTGTGAAGGTCGAAAGACCCCACGACCCTCATACTTAGCCATGGAAAGGTAGGCGTACGTACAAGATACAGACTAGATCAAGCAATAAGATCACATAACACATCATCAGAAAACATTATAGCATAGTAATACCAAATAATCCAAAATGTCTACAAGAGATTATTACAAAAGACCAAACTTGTGTGGCAATCTAAGCAACAAGCGTCAATAAGAATGATCAGGATGGAGGAGTGGGGGAGGGCTGAGAAGGCTTCGAGGGCGATGGTGAATTCAAGAAAGCGTCAGGCATGGTTTTACACCCCAAGAAATCGACAAACCGAACCGTAGCAGCATTGGGCTTGAACTACTCAAGGTCCAAGCATTTCAAATCAGTTCAAGGATGAGCCAAAGGATGAGCTCCTAGGTGAGCCATGCCAGCCCCATACCCATGCCAAAAGACTCGGTCCCTTAATACTAATGGTAGAGACCAATTGCGGATGCAAGCGAGCCACCTCACCCCTCAAAGCAGTTAATTCAACTTCCAATTCTTGTAGTCGATTCTTCTACTTTGTCGCCTTCTTCTCCAAATTTATCAGGGTTTGGTTTTGTCCATCTTGACTGGCATCAAGAGCCTCCCAATTTTTCTTGTAAGTGTCAAACCTCTAGTCCGGGTCTTCATAAGACCCCTTCCTCTCGGACAGTTGGGCATTAAACTCCCCCTAAGCTGCACCATGCGACACCTTGAGCAGTAATGATGGAACGTCAGGCAAACCCCTTGAAGGAAGGGAGCATCTGGCCCTCGGAGGATTCAGCTTCAGAATGGGTATAAATCCTAGAAGGGGTTTCCACCAAAGATTGATGGGGAGAAGAATTGCGGTAAGCCATTTGATGATTGTGTAGGAGAGAACGAGTTCGAAAAGATGAGGGATTGTAAGTTTTCGAAAAGGGATACAGGGAATGGAAAAGGTTGAAAGGAAAAACTTCGAAAGTGAAAATGAGCCAAGGAAAGGGAAAAGGCATTTGGAAGAAGGCAGTTTTTCCCTCATTTATGTCTATGTTGTTGCTTAGGGGTGTAACCGGTCTGGTTCGGTCCGGTTTTGAACAAAATTTAAGACTGAACCGGTAGGCACCAGTTTTACATTTTTCAAAACTGATTACACACCGGTTACCCTCCTAAACCGGTACTCCGATTTTACTAGTTTTCGGTCTGGTTTTTTAGTTTTAATAAAATACAAATTTATCATAAAAAATCTGTTTAAAAAAAAAACTGCTATGTCAAAAAATTTTGCTATAAAAAATAAAAAAATAAAACTACTATGTAAACAAAAAAAAAATGCTATGTATTAGTATTAGTAAAAGTATATAACTATTAACTATTGTCTATATATTAATATTTGTTAATTGTTATAGTGAGTTTAGTTTATTATAACTAGATTATTGATAGTATTAGTATAGTAATTTAGTATTAGTATTACTATATTATTATTTTATATGTGATTATTTAGTATAATGATTTATATACTAAATTATACATAGACTTAAAGTATAATACTAATAGTAATATAGTATTAGACTATTAGTGTTTATTATTAGGTCATAAAATGTAAATTGTATTAATATAAATTATAATATTATGTACTAATATATATAGTTTATATTTATCTACTAATGTCTTATGTACTTATCAGAAAAAATATAGAGAGTTTTAAGTTTATTAGGCCATCAAAATTTAGTAATAATATTTGAGTGATTTTCTTTCTTTTTTGGTTCTTACTTCTTATGAATCTATGATAAAATGTTATTAATAAATAATATATATTTATAATATTATATATTTAAAGCATATGATCAATTAAATTTTCATGTTTAAGATTAAACTTTTATTTTATAAATTATAATAACGTCATTATATACAATTATAATTTATATTATTATATATTATATATAAAAATTATATATAATATAAAATATATTAAACAGTACCGGTTCGGTTTAAAGATGACCGAAATCGAACCGGTTCTGGCTGGTTTTTCATTTTATGAAACCGATTCTAGATTGGATCGGTCCAAAACCAGCACAACCGGTCCGGTCCGATTTGCCGGTTAAAATTTACACCCCTACTGTTACTCACACTAATGAGCACAGTGAGTGGATGGATCCTATCACTGCAGATAATTATGTAAGCAGTGTTAATTTTGTTAAATAAATTATGCAACATGTGAATAATTTATTTTTTAATTGTATTTCTTTTAATATATTACTTATTGTGTGTTTTCTTTCTATTTGCAAGAAAAAATGATGGAGATGATGTCAGCTTCTGGGGAATCCTCTCATACTGACATAAACATATTCACGCAAGTGCTCGAGTTCAAGTCTAGTATGGTAAGAGATTTGGGACATTCTTTCAAGCTTCTAAATCCTAACAAAGATTTAGAAACGGCACGACGAGAAAATGAGTATAAGAGACTGAGACAGCAAGAGTTGGAGTCTTTCTATGAGTGATAGTCTGATTTAGAGATGCGTTTACAGGAGCAATAGAGAGACGAGGAGGAAAGAATGCACAATGAAGTCCAAGGACAAGTGTAGTGGGAGACGATGGTGCAAATGGAGCGTGTTATATCACTGCAGCAGAATAACGGTGGGCAAGGAAAGAAGAAGAAATGAATTTTATCAAATTTATCATTGTATATAACTTTTAATATCTAATTTTGCAACTCTATAAGACATTGTTAATTGTTAAATTGATAGTGTAATATGATACAATTTGTATGTTTTTAAATTTTATGAAATTGGTATTTCTGATTTGTATGCTTGGATGTAAAAAAGAAACGTTCGAACATTGGTTCACATTCGAACGTAATTACACAAAATTATAACATAACGTTCAAACGTACAATCCAACGTTTGAATGTACTCACCCTCAAATGAACAGAATGTTCAAATTTTTAAAGGATTAACATTCGAACTAACGTCCGACCATTATACCCATTATGTTTAAACATTGGTCCATTAATGTTTGATCAAACATTCGAGCGTATAATGCAGTTAACATTCACACGTATAAACATTCGAATGTAAATATGATACGTTCGAACCATAACCAACGAACGTCAACTTCTTTTGTTCTAATGTCAATCGGTCGAGTTGACGTTCGAACGTTCGGTTGGACATTTGAATGTTACTTTCTGACAAATTTCAATAGTTCAAAAGAATGGCATGTAACACCTGGATCCAATGTGAAGCTATTTTAAAGAATTTTTTAATTTATGTGTGAAAAAGCCCATTTGAATTTTCAAGTATATATATTTTTTTAAATAGACTATAGGCCTAAAATCTTTCTTTTGGTGAACTAAGATTTCCTTCGGCTTTGATTTTTTTTTTTAATTTAAAAATCTTTTATGGGCTGAGATATTTTTTCTTAACAATTTGGATTTTTTTTTAAGATTGAGTCAAGACCAAAACTTGGATAAAAAGCCCAAGCCCGTGAGATCTTGTATCAGACTCCACGTTCTACATGATTCACGTCCGTTTGTCATTGCATGCATGGCTTCTTTGTGTCTGTGTCCTTCGCATGCACGTTTTTATCACTAGGGTTTTGCTTTCAATCCTCTATGTATATTCTTTTGTACGTCAACCATTCCTCATGCTCGAAGAAAACCCAAGCTGCTGCTTTAGTTTTCTCCTCCTCCTCTCGGTTTCTCATTGTCGTCGTCGCACCTCCTCCTTGACTCCACACCGTTCGAAACCAGCCTCCAATCTTGCATCACTACTAGTGCTCAGCCACGTTCAAAGTTTTCACCATATCACTCCTACTTAGCCGCTACCCAGTCATGCAAAACCATAGCCACCCAACCCCCAATCTCACAACAACAGCACGTAAGGAAATGTAACACGCAAGGATGGAAAAGATGGAAATCTCTCTTCGAGGGGAGCGTCCTCCAGGAAACAAGGAAAAAAGGAGAGAAAAGATTCTCTATGAAATTGTATTTGATAATTTTTGCATAGTGCGTCGTAGCCATTCTGACGGAATATAACAAGTTTTTCCATAACAGAATAGAGAAAAAACTAAACTGACCTGTACTGTTCACTTAGAGAAATGACAGTCATAAAATGATAAAAGGCTTGGGCTTGTAAGCCCTACTCTAATGGGCAAGAGCCCTTACAATAGAAAGAACTAAACACATGACTAAAAAGTAAATGCTAAAATGATAAGTGGCCCGAGCTGCAGCCCACTTGGTAATGAACCCAGCCCACGTTCCTTTGCTGACTTTCCTTCTTCGGTTCCATCTCTCTGATACTTCAGTTTACACTTCTCTTCTGTTATCCCATACTTCTAAGCCCTAGTCTGCCGTTCCACATCGCCGCCCCTGGTTGCTCTGCCGCTTGTGGCTGTGGGTGTTACATTAGCCCTCCCATCAAAACACCTTGCCCACAAGGTGTGGGTAGGCCGATTTGAGCTTGTAATAGCTCTCCCACGTTGCATCTTCTTTGCTCTGTCCCTGCCACCGAACCAATAGATCTGTTACAGCCTTGTTGTTTATCGGTCGGATCCTTCGATTCAAGACCTCCTCGGGCTTCGGTTGCAGTATTCCGAGGTTATTGACTGGTGGTAGCTGTGCCGACACTGTCACGGCTTGACCCACAAATCCCTTGAGTTGAGACACATGAAAAACTGGGTGAATCTGGGCATGGGTTGGAAGCTTCAGCTTGTACGCGACCTCCCCTATCCTGTCGGTGATCTCGAATGGGCCGTAGAAGCGTGGAGCCAGCTTCAAATTTCTGCACTGTGCCACGGACGTCTGTTGATATGGTTGCAATCGTAAGTAGACTTCATCACCGATGTTGAAAGTTCTTTCCTTTCGCTTCATATCCGCATACTTTTTCATTCGATCTTGGGCCCTGTTGAGGTTGAGTTTGAGTGTCTGTAAAATCTAATCTCTGTTTCTTAGCGTTACGTCCACTTCTTCGACTTTAGAAAGTCTCGGGCTGTAAGATAAAATTCTTGGAGATTTGTAACCATATAGAGCCTCGAACGGAGTTATTTTGCTAGAGGCATGAGTACTAGTATTATACCAGTACTCAGCAATCGGAACCCACTTCACCCAGTCTTTGGGTCTGTCCCCAACAAAGCATCGCAAGTAGGTCTCGAGGGTTTTGTTGACAACCTCAGATTGTCCATCTGTCTGGGGGTGATAAGCTGTGCTAAATGCTAGCTGAACTCCCTGAGCTGCAAACAGCTCCTTCCAGAATGCACTAGTGAAGGTACTGTCCTTGTCAGACACAATAGAATGGGGAAGACCATGTAATTTGAATATATGCTTGAGGAAGAGTTGGACCACTGACTTAGCTGAGTATGGATGACCCAAGGGTGTAAAATGGCTGTGCTTAGTCATTCTGTCCACCACCACCCAAATCGTATTAAACCCATTAGAGGTCGGTAGCCCCTTGATGAAATCCATCGTAATGCGAGACCATGGCTGTGATGGTATTGGCAGAGGTTGTGGTAATCCACTAGGAAGCGAATTTTCTGTTTTCTGCACTTGACACACTTCACAAGCTTGCACTGTTTTTTGCACATCAGCCCTTAGCCCCGGCCAAAAGAACTCATGCTTAACCCTTATCATGGTTTTGTCAAAACCAGAGTGCCCTCCCCAAGAACTGCCATGAATCAACTGCAATAACTTGTGTTTAAGTTCAGGGTCACTTGGAATGTATAGTCTGCCCTTATAGAAGAGCATCTCCTCTGTCACATAGTAGTGTTGGTTCAGGTGCCCTTCTTGGCACTTGTGAATTAACTGATGTATTTCGGGGTCCTTAGTATATGCCTTCTTAATGTCCTCCACCCAATCTAATGATGGTACCGAGATTAGAGCTAGGGAAACTTCTTCAATTCCTTCCACTTGTCTCGAGAGTGCATCTGCCACTCCATTCTCTGGACCCTTTTTATACTGAACCACAAAGTCATAACCCAGGAGCTTACTCAACCATTTTTGCTGCATGCGGGTGCCTATTTTTTGATCCAAAAAGTATTTCAAGCTGTGATGGTCAGTTTTAACCACAAAAGACCTTCCCAACAAATATGGCCTCCACTTTTGGATGGCCATCACCAAGGCATAGAATTCCTTCTCGTAGGTGGACAATAGGAGGGTCCTTCCTTTTAGCGCCTGACTGAGAAATGAAATGGGCCTGCCTTGCTGCATTAGGACTGTTCCCACCCCCTTTCCCGAAGCATCACACTCAATCTGGAATGGCTAAGAAAAGTCTGGTAAAGCCAATACTGGTGGTTGTGTCATGGCTTCTTTTAGCTTATTAAAAGCTGTTTCTGCAATGTCATCCCACCTGAAACTATTTTTCTTTAACAAAGTTGTCAGGGCAGCAGCAATTCCACCATAATTTTTGATGAAGCGCCTGTAATAACCTGTTAAGCCCAAAAAACCCCTTAGGGCCTTTAGGTTCTTAGGTCTAGGCCATTCCACCATGGCCTTCAATTTTTCTGGATCTGCTCTTACCCCTTTTCCTGATATCAAGTGACCCAAATAACCAATTTCTTGGCATCCAAATTGACATTTGGATTTTTTTGCAAAAAGCTTGTGCTTCCTAAGAATTTCCAGATTCAAATTCAAGTGTCTGCAATGATCTTCCTCACTGTTGCTATAGATCAGAATGTCATAAAAAAAAACTAAAACAAACTTCCTCAAATAAGGTCTAAAAACCTCATTCATCAAACTTTGAAAGGTAGAGGGCGCATTGGTCAGCCCAAATGGCATGACCAGAAACTCATAATGGCCTTCGTGGGTTCGAAAGGCCATTTTATGCACATCTTCAGTTTTTGACCCTTATCTGGTGATACCCAGATCTAAGGTCCAGCTTAGAGAATACTGTAGCCCCACTCAACTCATCCAATAATTCCTCAACAACAGGAATGTGAAATTTATCTTTAATTGTTACTTGATTCAATGCTCTGTAATCTACACACAGCCTCCATGTACCATCTGCCTTTTTGACCAAAATCACTGGGGAAGAAAATGGACTTTGACTTGTCTGAATTACCCCTGTGTGCAACAGCTCCCGTACAATCTTCTCAATCTCATCCTTTTGGTAAAAAAGATATCTATAGGGTCTAACCGTCACAGGTTTTGAACCTGGCAGTAAGTTGATGGCATGATCATGTGTCCTGCTAGGGGGAAGTCCTTTTGGCTCCTGAAACACATCTGCAAAATTCCGCAGCATATTTAACAATGCTGGAGATAGTTTGGCCTCCCATGTTAGCTCTTCCTCTCCCAATAACTGTAAAAGGACTCCTCTTGTCTCTAGTTTTTCCCTTTTTTTGCAAGAACTTTCTTCTAATCACTAAGTAGATGCCAACCTTGCTAAACTGACCCTTTGATCTTTAAAAGTGAACTGCATAGTCAATCTTTCAAAATTCCATGCAATAGTGCCCAAGGTTCGCAACCATTGAACTCCCAAGACTACATCACAACCAGCTAGGTCTAGCACAAACATATCCATGGAAAATAGAATTCCTTGGATCTTAACCTTAACTCCTAGTCCTTTCCCTTCACTGAATAATAGATCTCCATTGGCCACTCTGACCCTCACATTTTCCTTAATACAAACAGGGAGTTTTGCCCTTTTTACCATAGCAGAATCCACAAAATTGTGGGTACTGCCTGAATCAATCAAGATCACAGCCCATTGGCCAACTATTTTTCCTTTAACTCTCATTGTTTTGGGATTTGACGAACCCATGAGAGCATGTAAGGAAATTTCTGGGTTGTCGGTAACCTTAGGTAATTCTAGAACCTCCTTCCCTTTCTTGGATGGCTTGGTTTCTTCCAACTCCTCACTCTCTTCCTCAACCACCTCTTCTATTAAAAATAATTTGGGATTTCTACATTTATGTCCTGCATTCCATTTGGAATCACAGTAGGAGCATAAACCCTTCTCCCTCCTTTCTCTCATCTGAGCTGGATTAATTTTCTAGACAGGCACCAAGGCCTTCCCTACAAATTTGTTGAATTCATACGGTTGACTCTGGATCTGTCCCCCCTTACTACCCCCAGGTTCCGTCACTATATATGTTGGATTTTTGGAGCCCTTCCTACTGATTCTGACATGTTCCTCTTGGATCTTGGCCAAACTAAAAGCAGTTAATAAATCAATGGGATTGAACATCTTAACTGGTAGCCTAATTTCATCCTTAAGGCCACTTAGAAAACAGCTTAGTTTCAGATTATGGGGCAGTTGCTTGAGTCTATTGGACACTATTTCAAATTCAACCTTGTATTCCTCCACCGAATTCACTTGTCTAAGTCTGGTCAGTGTCTCCATTGGGTCGTCATAAGTGCTTGGACCAAACCTCAGTAAAAAGGCCCTCACAAAGGATTCCCAATCCGTAATAACACCAGAGTCCTCTAGATCCTGGTACCATATCATAGCCTTTCCTTCCATATGGAAGGAAGCCAACCTCAGCCTATGGTGTGGTAGTGTATTATAAAACATAAAGAAATGATTGGCATTGTAAAGCCAAGCCACAGGTTCTTCACCATTAAAAGATGGAAAATCTAACCTGACTGTTCTGGGTATCATTTCACATCCTCCTTCACCCATTCTGCTGTTGTTTTCTGAGTTTGTTTCTTCATGCTATTGACCATGGTTCTATTTCTTCATTTCTAGGGTGAGAGCTGTCAGTTGCTGTAACACTACGTCCGATTGCCTCTTCATTGCTAACATTTCTGTTTCTATAGTCTTGAACTGTGATTCTGTGCTTTTCTTGAGGCCATTTAGACCATCTTGAAGCTGGTTCATTCTGCCATAGTGCTGAAAATTGTTGCCAAGGAAAGATAGTTCTGATACCAATTGTAACACACAAGGATGGAAAAGATGGAAATCTCTCTTCGAGGGGAGCGTCCTCCAGGAAACAAGGAAAAAAGGAGAGAAAAGATTCTCTATGAAATTGTATTTGATAACTTTTGCATAGTGCATCGTAGCCATTCTGACAGAATATAACAAGTTTTTCCATAACAGAATAGAGAAAAAACTAAACTGACCTGTACTGTTCACTTAGAGAAATAACAGTCATAAAATGATAAAAGGCTTGGGCTTGTAAGCCCTACTCTAATGGGCCAGAGCCCTTACAATAAAAAGAACTAAACACATGACTGAAAAGTAAATGTTAAAACGATAAGTGGCCTGAGGCCAACTAGCTGCAGCCCACTTGGTAATGAACCCAGCCCACGTTCCTTTGCTGACTTTCCTTCTTCGGTTTCATCTCTTCAATACTTCAGTTTACACTTCTCTTCTGTTATCCCATACTTCTAAGCCCTAGTCTGCCGTTCCACGTCGCCGCCCCCTGGTTGCTCCGCCGCTTGTGGCTGTGGGTGTTACAGGAAACCACTCCACGTCTTTTGCCACCTAAAAGCACCCCTGTTTTGGCTTTAAAAAACAGAGCATTACCAAGAAAGCAAGCTGCAGACAGAGAGCCTTGAAAGCTAACCACCGAAGCACTACCTCACACATCACCGAGGCACCTCTGTTTTGGTTCTCAAAAATAGAGCAACTTGTCCAACTTCCATAGATTGCACCGTGAGCCGTCTCATGTCCACCCAACTCCACGGGTCACCACTCTTAGAGATTTCTCAGTAAAGGAACAATGCCAATGCTCCACCCATAGCCATAAATATCGCATCTTGGTAAGCTCCCAACGTCTTTCCCGTTTCTCTCCCTTACGCCGTGTTCTTTGTTCTCCCTATCTTATTTCTCTCCGTTTACTCTCTCTCTCTCTCTCTCTCTCTCTCTCTCTCTCTCTCTCTCTCT